>CM077194.1:1623297-1670797 GCA_039654625.1 Rhinogobio ventralis
AGCTGTAAGAAATAGGATATAGCCTATTGCTCAGTGTTATGTTAGCTAATGCATTAATGTAACCATCAAAAATGACCCTGATTCACAAGCGTTCATATTTTAGACCCGTCGGGATGGTTTTCGCGGGAAATTGCGTGACTCGTCATATCCGTAAAGTTGCTTCTGCTTTGCCGCGTGGTGGTGTGGGAGTAGCAAGGGTTAGTGGTCACAACGAGCGAGAAAGGTTGACATTGAGCCGCTAAATCTTCAATTCCGCATTTTTCCCGCGGAATCTGGCTACTTTTAAGCGGTTGCCGGGCGTAATATTCCCACCCCCTTAAGTACGATTTCGGCACTCCAAAACACCACAGAAGAACACATTTAATGAATAATTCGGCCACCCGATGGAGAAAATCGCATTGGGCTAATTTTGGAAGCACAACCAATGCAGTTTTGTTTTTGTTAACCGCTAGAGCGTAACATATGAGACCTTATCGTAAAGTGTTACCGAAAGAATTTGACAAATGCATAACGTTTAAATTATTACTACCTTTGACTTGCCTGCCATAGTTTATAAAGACGCGTATAAAATATATACAACATCTCTAAGATGGAGCAGCGAAAGAAAGGCACAAAAAAAAGATGTCGTCTTTCAATCATTTTAATACATGGTTACCTGTACACATGAGGAAGAAAAGAAACACTAAAATTAAACATTTTGAAATTATAATATCCCTTTTCATTAAGCAATGAAGTTAATACTAGATCAATTTGTAACTAGTCAATCATACATATATTAGATCACACAGAGTAGAAAGGAAAAACAGAATTAAAAAGTTACTGGATCGGGACTGTACAGGAGTCCACAGTGTGTACTGGGATGGATGAGGGGCTTCGAGAGACCGCCGGTACCAAATAAGACAACAACTTTGATCTTCCAATACTTCCAATATAAAAAACTACAATTAATTAATACACAGGTAGGCTCTCAGAGGCTTAGCAGTCTTGAACGCTTTAAAGTCGAAGTTTACAGAACACACATAAAACGTCTCATCTGTCAGCAAGATGCAACATCAAATTTCAAATTACACATTCACAATCTTTGACAAATTTCAGTATGAAAACAGAACAGAAAAACAGGGACAGTTTTCCTGCAAAACACAGGACAAAAAAAGTCTTTGATTTAATTATATATATTTTTAAATAAAGTATTTAGTCAAGTATCTGAGCATACATACATAGTTTTACAAGAGAGCAAAAGGCAAAAAACAACCACCCTTTCCCCGTCAAATCACTGTAATAAAAAATTATCCGTTACATTTGCATACGTCTAAAAAAAACCCTAAGATCTACAAGTTAAACGTCTGTCAAAATATTAGCGAAATCCATCTTTGTTTAAAAAAAAAAAAAGAACTGAAATAAGATATTGCACCTTTTTCAACCAGAGTACAATAAAATGACAATGAAAACAGAATACAAAGTACATGAGGAATTACATCATCAGGAACCGACTGCCATTCGCCGTTTTTCGTGTAACAAAAGCATATATTTCTGTAACAAAAACATCACAGTTTTTTATTTATCGCACTGAATTAAAATGCTTTATGTAATAGAAAGAAAACAAAACAAAAGAGAAAACATTTTGTACACATTCTTAAAACATTGCATGACAAAACTAAACGATAACGTATTCAAGACTGCTAAGCCCACGATCATTTTATTGCAACAGAACTAGAAAAATAAGAGATTATATTGCGCGATCGATGAAATGCCGCAACTCCGGGGTTCGTTTTGGCGATATACATCTGAATAATATATATATATCGTTGACTTAAAAAGGAAGAATAGAAAACAAACCAACTCTGAAACGGTCCAAAAAGGATCCCGGAAATTGCCCATTCGGATAAATGGTGTGTGTACACAAGGATTTAGTAACAATTTGATGTCCTGATTTAGAAATAGTTCTCTTTTTAAATCATATAAGTCATTCTACAGCTAGTGTTTCTCACTAAGAAAAAAAGTAAAAGTCTTCAAGGCGTTGCAAATCTAGAAACCTCTGTTACAAAAGGTCTGTTTCCTCCTCGCAGTGATTCAAAAATCTTCAACTAAAGGGTCCGCAGTCGTCCGCTTTAATGATCCTGTGGGACGAGAGGGAAACGCAGTCAGAGTGATACACAAACTCACCGGCGGACAAACCTTTGGAATAAATCACATTTCATGTTTCTGAAAGAGTCTCTTCTGCTGACCAAGGCTGCTTTAATAACGATCAAAAATAAAGTAGAAGTTGTTAAAGCGTAGTGTGAACACTACCCCAGACCCCACTACCCCAGACCCCACTACTCAAGGCCTCACTACCCCAGACCTCACTACCCCAGACCCCACTACCTCAGACCCCACTACCCCAGACCTCACTACCCCAGACCCCACTACCCAAGGCCTCACTACCCCAGACCCCACTACCCAAGGCCTCACTACCCCAGACCTCACTACTCAAGGCCTCACTACCCCAGACCCCACTACTCAAGGCCCCACTACCCCAGACCCCACTACTCAAGGCCCCACTACCCCAGTCTTAACTAGTCCAGGCCTCACTAGTCCAGACCTCACTACCCCAGACCCCACTACTCAAGGCCTCGCTACCCCAGACCCCACTACTCAAGACCCCGCTACTCAAGGCCTCACTACCCCAGACCCCGCTACCCCAGACCTCACTACCCAAGGCCTCGCTACCCCAGACCCCACTACTCAAGGCCTCGCTACCCCAGACCCCACTACTCAAGGCCTCGCTACCCCAGACCCCACTACTCAAGGCCTCGCTACCCCAGACCCCACTAGTCAAGGCCTCGCTACCCCAGGACCTCACTACCCCAGGACCTCACTACCCCAGGACCTCACTACCCCAGGACCTCACTACCCCAGGACCTCACTACCCCAGGACCTCACTACCCCAGGACCTCACTACCCCAGGACCTCACTACCCCAGGACCTCACTACCCCAGGACCTCACTACCCCAGGACCTCACTAGTCCAGACCTCACTAGTCCAGACCTCACTACTCAAGGCCTCACGCAAAAGACACGACATGTGAAGGTCAGTTAACGTGGCGATATGCAATATCATTGCAGCACCAAATTAGAGTTAATATTAGGCAATTATTTCACAACCTTCATTATATGCACTTCGACCCTCAATGGTGGGTACGGACCTGTCTGTGTTTATGATGACAGTTTTTCTCAGATTAAACGGTAAAATGTTCATAAAGTGACTCAGAGTGGCTCTGGAGATGAAGTTCATGTCATAGTAACACGGCGAGCGTCACGCGTGCTTCAGTGTGTGTGTGTAGAAAATGAAACAATTAATTCACACAGAAACGCACAGGATTTATATTCATATGGTCTTCTTGCGGTTTAATATTCACAGACACTCGTCCATATCGTGATGTGATTTAAGTGTACCGACCTACTTTTGATTTATTCATCAAAAATTTGACAATTCCGTGACATTCCGCGTTTAACAGTAAATTCTGTTTTTATGAATGGATTCGGCCCGTGTTTTCCACTTATGTGGATCAGCGGTGCGTGCACTTTTGGTGTGAGCTTGAAACCTGCGGGAATTAGTGAAATTATGCGCAATACAAGCACTATTTAACCAGAGCGAATGAGACGAGCGCGAGAGAGGAGGCGGGTCTGTGTGCGTGTGTGTCACTTTGCCGTTGGAGAGAAGAGAGCGAGAACAGCTGACGTAATTGCCTGTGCCGCTGGCAACAAAAACCTGCTCGGAATCAGTAAGCCGTGAGACCGATCCGGGCCGATCATGCGGAAAATCATCTGATTCCGATCCCTGGCCATCTCTAGTTACACCCCTAATATTTTGTGCATTTTTGATCAAATGCAGCCTTGGTGAGCAGAAGAGACTCTTAATGTTCAAATAATTCCACACTTTTGACCAGCAGTGCACAAGCTGATAAATATACTATGATAAACTAGTAACTCAAGCAGTGTGTGTGTGTGTGTGTGTGTGTGTGTTTGTTTACCGGGAGGCCGGGAGCCTGTGTCTGTCCCTGGCTGTAATACGCCCCCTGCTGTCTGTAATACTCCACCCAGGCGGCGCTGTAGTCTGGAGGAGAACTCTGCTGAGAGCCAGGACCGGCTGCCTGAGCTGAACACACACACACACACACACACACACACAGAGAAGGATGAGACACTGACATCCAGCTACATTCGCTTAACACCTGGAGGACAGGCGGTCTTACTCTGTTTCTTGTAATACTCCTCCCATGCTTTGCTGTAGTCGGAGCCGCTGCTCTGGCCTTGGTTCTGCTGACCTGCACAGAGAACATCAGTTACTCCAAGGCCCGCAGGATCAGTCAAAATAAAGCAGAAATCGCAATACAGCTATTGTCAAATGTCAAAGCCTGTGATTTAATTAAACAAATACATGCGCTGTGTGTTTGAGAGTGAAGCGCAGCGCGGTGTTCATTTACACGTGAGCAGCTCATGATCCGCCGGCGTCTCAGAGCGTCTCGATTCATCTGCAGCTTCATCCGCATCTGCTGTGAGTTTGAGTTGCTTTAACATGCGCCAAACATCTTCACAAACTTATAATGAACAGCGCTGACCAACACAAGAGACGCTTGCGGTTTTACGCCAGAATAAAAGTTTGACGGTTTAACATTTGAACATGAGGAAATCAAGTGTTAGTACTGTAATTATTATACATTTTTAAATACTAATTGTTAAGTTTTTTATTTGATTATTAAATTTTATATAATTTAAAGCAATTTAAATAAAGTAATTTTTGTAATTTTTTAAAAATAAAAATAAAGCCACATTGAGATAAAAAAAAAAAAAAAAATTCGCCAAATTGCGCAGCCCTACAAACAAGCACTGCAAACATGGATATTACTATGGTAATATTTTTCTGTAAAAAAATAAATAAAATTGTGTATTTAATACAAATAAAAATCATTTTAATTACAGCTAATGAATTTAAATTATTAAATCATTAAAGAACTTCCATATTTTGTTTATTTTTGTAATATTTGTAATATTTTTATTAACAATAAAAATAAAGCCACATTGATAAATTTTCTTTGCCAAATTGCGCAGCCCTACATACAAGCACTGCAAACATGGATATTATTAAAATCGCATTGTATCAATTTCTCTGACAAATACAGTATGTACAGGTGCTGGTCATATAATTAGAATATCATCAAAAAGTTGATTTCACTAATTCCAAAAAAGTGAAACTTGTATATTATATTCATTCATTACACACAGACTGATATATTTCAAATGTTTATTTCTTTTAATTTTGATGATTATAACTGACAACTAAGGAAAATCCCAAATTCAGTATCTCAGAAAATTAGAATATTGTGAAAAGGTTCAATATTGAAGACACCTGGTGCCACACTCTAATCAGCTAATTAACTCAAAACACCTGCAAAGGCCTTTAAATGGTCTCTCAGTCTAGTTCTGTAGGCTACACAATCATGGGGAAGACTGCTGACTTGACAGTTGTCCAAAAGACGACCATTGACACCTTGCACAAGGAGGGCAAGACACAAAAGGTCATTGCAAAAGAGGCTGGCGGTTCACAGAGCTCTTTGTCCAAGCACATTAATAGAGAGGCGAAGGGAAGGAAAAGATGTGGTAGAAAAAAAAGTGTACAAGCAATAGGGATAACCGCACCCTGGAGAGGATTGTGAAACAAAACCCATTCAAAAATGTGGGGGAGATTCACAAAGAGTGGACTGCAGCTGGAGTCAGTGCTTCAAGAACCACTACGCACAGACGTATGCAAGGCATAGGTTTCAGCTGTTGCATTCCTTGTGTCAAGCCACTCTTGAACAACAGACAGCGTCAGAAGCGTCTCGCCTGGGCTAAAGACAAAAAGGACTGGACTGCTGCTGAGTGGTCCAAAGTTATGTTCTCTGATGAAAGTAAATTTTGCATTTCCTTTGGAAATCAGGGTCCCAGAGTCTGGAGGAAGAGAGGAGAGGCACACAATCCACGTTGCTTGAGGTCCAGTGTAAAGTTTCCACAGTCAGTGATGGTTTGGGGTGCCATGTCATCTGCTGGTGTTGGTCCACTGTGTTTCTGAGGTCCAAGGTCAACGCCAAAGCAACCAGTACCTGGTTTAAGGACCATGGTATCCCTGTTCTTAATTGGCCAGCAAACTCGCCTGACTGTAACCCCATAGAAAATCTATGGGGTATTGTGAAGAGGAAGATGCGATATGCCAGACCCAACAATGCAGAAGAGCTGAAGGCCACTATCAGAGCAACCTGGGCTCCACCTGAGCAGTGCCACAGACTGATCGACTCCATGCCACGCCGCATTGCAGCAGTAATTCAGGCAAAAGGAGCCCCAGCTAAGTATTGAGTGCTGTACATGCTCATACTTTTCATGTTCATACTTTTCAGTTGGCCAAGATTTCTAAAAATCCTTTCTTTGTATTGGTCTTCAGATACTGAATTTGGGATTTTCCTTAGTTGTCAGTTATAATCATCAAAATTAAAAGAAATAAACATTTGAAATATATCAGTCTGTGTGTAATGAATGCATATAATATACAAGTTTCACTTTTTGAATGGAATTAGTGAAATAAATCAACTTTTTGATGATATTCTAATTATATGACCAGCACCTGTACATTAGAACCATTAATTTTACGCATAGATTTTTTACAAATGTTTTGAACTGCACATTGCATTGTGTTTTAGGGTTAAGGGAAGTGTGCTTAAATTAACATTCATTTTTTTGTAAATTTTCCATTAGTCTTTTTAAGCGCAGTTTTACAGTTCATAACGCTGTAAACGGATCCGCGGGTCTTTTTGTGCGGAGCTCTTTTATCAAGAGTAATGTAAAAACAACAACAGTATTCCAGCCGATTCAAAAGTGCCAGAAAATAATATGGCAGACCCGGAAAATTGTTAGTCAGGCAAATAAAACCTCTCAAGCGAGTCCCCCTGTGGTGTTGTTTACACAGAAGAAGCTCAAGGAAAAGTGGTTTCAGAGGTACTTGCCTAGCTTTTTATAATACTGCTCCCACGCTTTGGAATAGTCCATCTGGCCGGTCTGGGATCCATTGTGACCTGAAATGACCAGAATTAAATGAATCTGATGGTCCTCAGAAGAAACTGAGGATGTGACAGACGAGGGATGTGAAACTCACTGGGGTCCTGCTGGCTCTGGGGCTGCCATGTCTGATATGTGGTTCCCCAACCTCCAGTCATGAACGTCTGCGGACCACTAGAGCACAAAACAACACCTCACAGATTACACACACAGTCCACCTGCTCTGAAACACGCAAACCATGCAGAGAGTCACATGAACGCCTCTGATGAAGAGCTAGACACATGACTGTGAGACTCAGCGCATCTCATCTTCAACAACAACAACAACAAGCAAGGGGGGGAGGGAGGGAGGGAAGGAAAGGGAAGCAAGGAGGGAAGGAAAGTTAAGCGAAGGAAAGGGAAGTGAAGGAAGGAAAGGGAATGTGAGGAAGCAAAGGGAAGGAAGGAGGGAAGGAAGGAAGGAAAGAAAAGGGAGGAAAGGTAGGAAAGGGAAGGAAGGAAGGAGGCACTCACTTCTGATGAGGGGTCGCTGGTCCCTGGGTGAAAGGACTGAGTCCAAAGCTGCTGTTTCCTCCCATTCCAGACGCCTGGAGGAGGAGAGCATGAGCCATCAGAGACTGAACACACACACACACACACTCGACAGTCTGTCTGATCCATCAAACACTGACAGGCTACACACACTCTGAACATGCATGGAGCGTTGGCATTCACACACACCAGGTTTGGGGTCAGTAAGATCTTTTATTCAGGAAGGATCCATTAAACCGATCAAAAATCTTTTATAACATTACAAACATCTTCACTATTTCAAACCTGTTCTTTTAAACTTTATATTCAGCAAAGAATCCTGAAAAATATGTTTCCACAAAAATCTGAACTGTTAATAATATTGTTGATAATCATAAATGTTTGTTAATCCTCATATTGAATGATTTGTGAAGGATCATGTGACACTGAAGACTGGAGTAATGATGATAAATTCAGCTTTGATCACAGGAATAAATTACACTTTACTATATATTCACATAGAGAACAGCTGATTTACACTGGAATAATAGATCATATTATTTTATGTATTTTTGATTAAATAAATGCAGCCTTGCTGAGCAGAAGAGACTCTTTGAAAATCATTACAAACTCTTGCCGACCCCAATCTTTTGAACGGTAAGGTGTGTTTTCCACCCAATGCACCAGCAGAAAGCGCAGAGAAAGCGATCACTCACCCCGATCTTCTCGTCGATCAGCTGTCTGGCCATTTCCATCTGCTGAGGAGACCCGCGGATGGAGAAGATCCGGACGTTGGGGTCGGTGTTTGGAGGAGGGTTTCTCTGCAGCTCCACGTGAGCACCGGACTGCTGGTTGATGTTCTTTATGGTCTCTCCACCTGAGCAGAACAGATACACATTTTTAAATGATCAGCATCGGCCGATAAGTTTTGTGTGACTTATTTTGACAGCACTGAGAACGCCAGAAACATCACTTTGTATACAATGACCCTTATAAGTGCTCACTCTGTAGGGACCCTTTAAGCTCTTTTTGACTACAATGGCATAAACATCTACTGGGTGGTCTTAAAATAAGGATGAGTGACGTTCTGTTCAATGGTGAATGAAATGGTTAACGTTTTGACATTCACACTTTTTCTTTTGGAGTTTGAGTACACAGCTATTCTCATTAACTATAACAAACATTTTCATGAACGAAATAAAATCAAAAAAATTATTTTATTTCAGCAATTTGAGAAAAGCAGCAATTATCACTTTCATTTAGTTTGACGTACTAAAATAAACTAAATAAAGTAAAACTTAATGTTATAGACATTTAAATAAAAAAAAGCAACAAACAAAAAAACCCCGAATAAATTTGTTCTATTAATAAATATAAATATCAGTTGGTTTTGTCCTATTAATAGAATTTAAATTGTTCGGTTTCGTTCTATTAATACATTTGAATATCGGTCGATTTTGTTCTTTTAAGAGATTAAAATTTTGGTCCGCTTTGTTCATTATGAAATATAAATGTTCAAAAACTAATAAAAATGAAATCAAATCTCCTCCAGATGATGTGTTGTCTCGTCAACAAACCTCAATGCAAAAATAATGAAAATGATTCAGATTTGCGTTTCTCACTGTTAGCTCTGACCTCGGTGTGAGACACAGATCTTATTGTTGATCAGCTTTGTTTGTGTGTGTCGAAGACCACCAGTAGTTTTAACCAGCAGCCTTTAACCAGTCCTCTATACGCTCAAATCCATGGACTCTTTATCCGTCCCTCTGTCTGACTGCGGAGCTCATAATGGCTTCATTAATGCAGAAGTTAAATTTGTTTGACAATAGCTTAATGGCCCGTCTCAGTCAATCGGCCCTGGCACAGAGGCAAAGGAGAGGAGGAGCGTTTTCAGCCGGGGTCAGCCGGGGTCACGCCGCATAGATGCGTCTCCCACAAGTGAACAAATGTTCAGACATCACTGTGTATCCCCTTACCAGGCTTTTCTGTGTTCGTACACAATCCAGAGACCCCTCGCTTTTCCCTCCAGCAGATGATATAAGGATGCTTTATGTTGCTCAAATGATTTTTTTTTCATGGCTGACACCAATATGTATGATATACACTCACCTAAAGGATTATTAGGAACACCATACTAATACTGTGTTTGACCCCCTTTCGCCTTCAGAACTGCCTTAATTCTACGTGCCATTGATTCAACAAGGTGCTGAAAGCATTCTTTAGAAATGTTGGCCCATATTGATAGGATAGCATCTTGCAGTTGATGGAGATTTGTGGGATGCACATCCAGGGCACGAAGCTCCCGTTCCACCACATCCCAAAGATGCTCTATTGGGTTGAGATCTGGTGACTGTGGGGGCCATTTTAGTACAGTGAACTCATTGTCATGTTCAAGAAACCAATTTGAAATGATTGGAGCTTTGTGACATGGTGCATTATCCTGCTGGAAGTAGCCATCAGAGGATGGGTACATGGTGGTCATAAAGGGATGGACATGGTCAGAAACAATGCTCAGGTAGGCCGTGGCATTTAAACGATGCCCAATTGGCACTAAGGGGCCTAAAGTGTGCCAAGAAAACATCCCCCACACCATTACACCACCACCACCACCAGCCTGCACAGTGGTAACAAGGCATGATGGATCCATGTTCTCATTCTGTTTACGCCAAATTCTGACTCTACCATCTGAATGTCTCAACAGAAATCCAGACTCATCAGACCAGGCAACATTTTTCCAGTCTTCAACTGTCCAATTTTGGTGAGCTCGTGCAAATTGTAGCCTCTTTTTCCTATTTGTAGTGGAGATGAGTGGTACCCGGTGGGGTCTTCTGCTGTTGTAGCCCATCCACCTCAAGGTTGTGCGTGTTGTGGCTTCACAAATGCTTTGCTGCATACCTCGGTTGTAACGAATGGTTATTTCAGTCAAAGTTGCTCTTCTATCAGCTTGAATCAGTCGGCCCATTCTCCTCTGACCTCTAGCATCAACAAGGCATTTTCGCCCACAGGACTGCCGCATACTGGATGTTTTTCCCTTTTCACACCATTCTTTGTAAACTCTAGAAATGGTTGTGCGTGAAAATCCCAGTAACTGAGCAGATTGTGAAATACTCAGACCGGCCCGTCTGGCACCAACAACCATGCCACGCTCAAAATATATATATGAATTTGCCAAAGTTTGCAAGGAAATTATTTATAGTCATGTTCTTGAAGTGAAGAACAAAACCGACCGATATTTAAATTAACAGAACAAAACCGATATTTAAATGTATTAATAGGACAAAACCGACTGATATTTAAATCTCTTAATAGGAACAAAACCGATCAATATTTAAATAATAGAACAAAACCGATATTTAAATGTATTAATAGAACAAAACCGACCGATATTTAAATAGAACAAAACCGATATTTAAATGTATTAATAGGACAAAACCGACCGATATTTACATTTATCAATTGAACAAAACCGATATTTAAATGTATTAATAGGGCAAAACCGACCGATATTTAAATAATAGAACAAAACCGATATTTAAATGTATTAATAGAACAAAACCGACCGATATTTACATTTATCAATTGAACAAAACCGACCGATATTTAAATAATAGAACAAAACCGATATTTAAATGTATTAATAGGGCAAAACCGACCGATATTTAAATAGAACAAAACCGATATTTAAATGTATTAATAGGGCAAAACCGACCGATATTTAAATAATAGAACAAAACCGATATTTAAATGTATTAATAGGACAAAACCGACCGATATTTACATTTATCAATTGAACAAAACCGATCGATATTTAAATAATAGAACAAAACCGATATTTAAATTTATTAATAGGGCAAAACCGACTGATATTTAAATCTCTTATTAGAGCAAAACAGACCAATATTTAAATAGAACAAAACCGATATTAAAATGTATTAATTGAACAAAACCGACCGATATTTAAATTAATAGAACAAAACCGATATTTAAATTTATTAATAGGACAAAACCGACCGATATTTACATTTATCAATTGAACAAAACCGATCGATATTTAAATAATAGAACAAAACCGATATTTACATTTTTTAATAGGGCAAAAACCGATAAAAAAATATCGGTTTTGTTCTATTAATAAGGTAAAACCGAATGATATTTAAATCTCTTAATAGAGCAAAACCGACTATTAAATCTCTTATTAGAGCAAAACCAACCGATATTTAAATTTATAAATAGAACAAAACAGACTGATATTTAAATAGAACAAAAAACGATATTTAAATGTATTAACTGAACAAAACCGACCAATATTTGAATTAATAAATAGAGCAAAACCGACCAATATTTAAATAATAGAACAAAACCGATATTTAAATTTATTAATAGGGCAAAACAGACCGATATTTACATTTGTCAATTGAACAAAACTGACTATAAAAATCTCTTAGAGCAAAACCGACCAATATTTAAATGAATTAATAGAACAAAACCAACCGATATTTAAATGTATTAATAGAACAAAACCGATATTTAAATTATTAGAACAAATTAGTAGAACAAGTTTAAATTTATTCATAGAACAAAACTGACCGATATTTAAATGAATTAAGACCAAAACCAACCGATATTTAAATTAATTAATATAGACCAAAACCGACCGATATTTAAATTAATTACGTATATTACGCACACGTATATCAGCACATGGTCCAGTTCTAACCTTTCCCGATCACAAGGCCGCATTTATCAGCCGGTATTGTGTAGGTGACTTCCTGCAAGCCTCCAGGTGTCGCCATGTTCCAATCGCCACGTCCTCTGCCGCGACCTCGGGGTCCGACGGGACCTCCAAAACCATCACGCTCCTGAACGCCAAACAGAGGAGACACAAGATCAAATACAAGCCACACAAATCATCCATAATTGGTCATGTGGACATGAACTAAAAGCTAAAAATAACCCTATACTGACTAACTTAACCAGTCTAATTGAGAGATACTTGCACTTGAATCTTGAACTGAATAATGAGCTCATATTTGATCAAGTTTGCATTGATTCTGTCATTTTCCTGTTTATTACTGCTTTGAAACAGTCTGGATAGTGTAAAGCGCTATAGAAATAAAGCTGACTTGACTAGAATCATAATGAACTACAACAAACGGGCAATAATTACTGATTATCTAAATGTACCTGTGCTGTTTGGACCAGATCATTGATGAGGTGAACGGCATGTTGACATCGGTCAGGCTGACCCATGACCTGAGCGATCCGGTCGGGACTGATCCCATCATCTGAAACATATTTAAATAACAATTCTGCATTCGGTTTGCTACCTCAATTCAAATTCAGTTACTGAATGAACTCAACAGGCATTGAATTGCTCAGCTGCATATGAATATTCATGGGAGTGTAAAGACATGTGAGAGAACAGTATATTAATCCCTGTAAACTTCTTAATGCTTTAATGATCCCTGCTGGGCTCCACGGGTCTTAAGAGATTTGTGTGATCAAGTGTGTCCCAACATGCCCTAACCTGAGATCACCAACATCCCGACCCGAAACACATACAGGTTCAGAAACTACAAACCACACCTGATGAGATGCAGCGTCAGGGTTATTAGTGTTAACTAAAACTGAAGGTGTTAACTGAAAGCTGAAATAAAATACAAACATTAGCTGAAAAACCTGAACTAAACTTAGAAGTTTTGTAATTCAAAATATGAATATTAATAACTATAATAAAACTAAAATAACACTGCTATACAGGATGTTAGGGCTGGGCGATATGGCCAAAAAAATCATATTTCTGTATTTTTTGGTTAAATGGTGATACGGTATGCATCTCAGTATTTTCTACGTTTTTCTATTTGGATAAAAAAAATGTGTTTAAAAGTATTTTTTAAAATTTATTTCACATCCACATTCTATATCCAATGTTGATACTGAAGGATATAAAAACATAAATAGTGAATGTAATGTAGGCTATGCAATATATTGTGCAAAAAGGGGGTTAAAATCACATTACATTCTAACATTGTAACATTCTATTGTATTCTATCAATCTAAAAACATTTTTTTATTTTTTTTATTTACTAAACTAAAAATTAAAATAAAAACAAAAGCACAGACTAATTATAGTAGTCTACATTTTATTACCCCATTATAATGGTCATTTTCATAAAATGAAAAAATGTACGCGTTAACTATATCTTACCAGCTTTTTGAAGCCTTTAATATAAAGTATGCGTCATGTTTAGGACAAATTGGATTATGCACTCTGCGTCCTCTGCTATTTTTCAAATGCGCTCGTATAAAACTACTGTATATCGGTATAAACGGTATTGCCTCAATCCATATTGTTTCTAAAAAATATATCGATATATCGTACAAACTCGATATACCGCCCAGCCCTATAGGATGTGTGTATCAAAGACAATTTGCATACTCCAAAGAAAAGCAAAACTGCATATTGATCCATGATCCAGTTGTATTTGCATTAGCTCGTTCCCTTTTAAATTATTTCACAGATTTGCTTCACAGCACTGTTCTATTCTTTGCAGAAGTGAACAGGCCTTTAATCTTGAAACTCACCACTGTAATTGTTTGCAACATTTAAATCTCTAAATAGACCAAAACCGACCGATATTTAAATTAATTTATTTAAATTAATTCATAGACCAAAACCGACCAATATTTAAATTAATTTATTTAAATGAATTAATAGACAAAAATGACCGATATTTAAATGAATTCATAGACCAAAACCGACCGATATTTAAATGAATTTATTTAAATAAATTAATAAACCAAACCGATATTTAAATGAATTTATTTAAATAAATTAATAGACCAAAACCGACCGATATTTAAATGAATTAATAGACCAAAACCGACCGATATTTAAATGAATTTATTTAAATAAATTAATAGACCAAAACCGACCGATATTTAAATGAATTTATTTAAATGAATTAATAGACCAAAACCGACCGATATTTAAATGAATTTATTTAAATAAATTAATAGACCAAAACCGACCGATATTTAAATGAATTAATAGACCAAAACCGACCGATATTTAAATGAATTTATTTAAATGAATTAATAGACCAAAACCGACCGATATTTAAATGAATTTATTTAAATAAATTAATAGACCAAATCCGACCGATATTTAAATGAATTCATAGACCAAAACCGACCGATATTTAAATGAATTTATTTAAATGAATAGACCAAAACCAACCGATATTTAAATGAATTTATTTAAATAAATTAATAGACCAAATCCGACCGATATTTAAATGAATTTATTTAAATAAATTAATAGACCAAATCCGACCGATATTTAAATGAATTCATAGACCAAAACCGACCGATATTTAAATGAATTTAAATAAATTAATAGACCAAATCCGACCGATATTTAAATGAATTTATTTAAATAAATTAATAGACCAAATCCGACCGATATTTAAATGAATTCATAGACCAAAACCGACCGATATTTAAATGAATTTATTTAAATAAATTAATAGACCAAAACCGACCGATATTTAAATGAATTCATAGACCAAAACCGACCGATATTTAAATGAATTTAAATAAATTAATAGACCAAATCCGACCGATATTTAAATGAATTCATAGACCAAAACCGACCGATATTTAAATGAATTTAAATAAATTAATAGACCAAATCCGACCGATATTTAAATGAATTTATTTAAATAAATTAATAGACCAAATCCGACCGATATTTAAATGAATTCATAGACCAAAACCGACCGATATTTAAATGAATTTATTTAAATAAATTAATAGACCAAAACCGACCGATATTTAAATGAATTTATTTAAATGAATTAATAGACCAAAACCAACTGATATTTAAATTAATTTATTTAAATAAATTAATAGACCAAAACCGACCGGTATTTAAATGAATTCATAGACCAAAACCGACCGATATTTAAATGAATTTATTTAAATAAATTAATAGACCAAAACCGACCGATATTTAAATGAATTAATAGACCAAAACCGACCGATATTTAAATGAATTTATTTAAATGAATTAATAGACCAAAACCGACCGATATTTAAATGAATTTATTTAAATAAATTAATAGACCAAATCCGACCGATATTTAAATGAATTCATAGACCAAAACCGACCGATATTTAAATGAATTTATTTAAATGAATTAATAGACCAAAACCAACCGATATTTAAATGAATTTATTTAAATAAATTAATAGACCAAATCCGACCGATATTTAAATGAATTAATAGACCAAAACCGACCGATATTTAAATGAATTTATTTAAATAAATTAATAGACCAAATCCGACCGATATTTAAATGAATTCATAGACCAAAACCGACCGATATTTAAATGAATTTAAATAAATTAATAGACCAAATCCGACCGATATTTAAATGAATTTATTTAAATAAATTAATAGACCAAATCCGACCGATATTTAAATGAATTCATAGACCAAAACCGACCGATATTTAAATGAATTTAAATAAATTCATAGACCAAAACCGACCGATATTTAAATGAATTTATTTAAATAAATTAATAGACCAAAACCGACCGATATTTAAATGAATTTATTTAAATGAATTAATAGACCAAAACCAACCGATATTTAAATGAATTTATTTAAATAAATTAATAGACCAAAACCGACCGATATTTAAATGAATTTATTTAAATAAATTAATAGACAAAAATGACCGATATTTAAATGAATTAATAGACCAAAACCGACCAATATTTAAATGAATTTATTTAAATGAATTAATAGACCAAAACCGGAATTCACTGACCAGGCTTAAACTGGATCCTGACGCCCGCATCGTTCTGAATCTTCTTGATCATCTCCCCGTTTCTGCCAATAACGATACCAACAGCAAACCTGGGCACTGCAACCTGTGTGTGCAAGAACTAATTATGAATGATTTCTGGCTTATTCTCAAGCTCAAAATGACTTGAAGCTCAGGATCGGGATTATGCTTACGTCGATGCTGCTGCCCAGTCTGGAGCCGAAGTCACTGCGGCCGCTCCTGAAATCTCCCTGATCCTTTTCCCTGATGATCTCAACGACCAGCTCCCGCGCTTGCTGTACCGGACACACACACACAGAGTCAGATGTCATTCAACACGGCGGTGGATCTGTGACTGTAATGGCCCCAATATACCCACACTGAAGATCTTTTTCATTCTTCGTTTAGGAGTTAAAATAAGTGCAAAATACCTTTGCAGCGAATATCCTGACGATACAGGATGCACCTATATGAACATTTTGGCTGATGCTGATAACTCTTTATATTTGACGCTGATAACCGATATATTGGCCGATAAATCTAAATCCAAGTTGATATAACTTTTGAGAGCCTGATTACAAAAACAAAAGTCTCACCATTAAATTCATGTCCCAAGCACACAATTATGATCTCATTATACTTTTATGTAGCCAATATGACAGACTTGAAGTGATTCCAACCATATTTAAAGCAATTCAAAACCATCATGGCGAACAGTGAAGTGTCTCAGCTGAAGGAAATAATACATTATTTATCAGCTTTAATATATATATATATGACACATTTTCTTATTGGGCCGATAATAACATTAAAAAAATATCAACCGATACCGATATACCGGGCATCGCTACCAAAAAAATAAATAAAAATATGAATAAAAAAATCAAATATACATGAAATTGAAAGTGTCCAAAAAATGAAAACGAGCAGAAAATGTCGAGCACAAAAAAAAAAAACGGTATCAAAAAACAATTTTGCACTCATGTTTCAGTGTGCAATATATTTTTAAATGCTTATTTTTTAAAAAGCATTTAATTTGGTATTCTGATAATTTCGCATTCGTTTTTCAATTTTGTGAAATATACGTTGTTTTACATGCGTTTTTTTAATTTTACCATCAGTGACCGCAATACTTCTGATTTACACAAAGGAGGCGGAGCCTCAGAGCCACACCCACCTATTACATCACCACCACCAACGGTAGTTCAAAGGTGTTAGAAGCCTCGTTTTGGCCTAATTTAGTTTAAAAAGACGCCTCAGCAGTTCATTTTTCGCTTACACATGAAGTATATCGGGGCCTTAATGTTATTAAAGAGACAGACCTGAACTTTATAAGGGTCTCCAGTGATTCTCAAGGGTTTGTCTGATCCAGTGGGCATCGGGTCGTCCTGAATCATGATCATCTTCACTCCTGTCCTCTCCTGTGGATACACAAAATAAACATACAAATTAATTCTCATTAATGAAGGGCTGTCGCTAAAATACACCAGGACAAAGCCTGATTCTTTACTACTTAAAGGTGAATTTAGCAATGATATTAATATTGCACTGATTCATTCGGTCAATAATAATTAAACGGATTTGTTGATAGTGTGGATTCAGTCAGTAATGAAGCAACGCTACGTGTTGCACGGAGGCACAAAACTGCTGTGGTTTCATTTGGAAATATCCTGACAAAATAAAGCAAATAAAGAAAATACTGTTTAAAATGTAACTCAAAATGTTAACTTATTGTTTATTGAACTGTCAATTTGACATTGTGCCGTTATTCAGGAAAAAACAGCACTCTTGCTCATGTGATGTTGCTTAACTACATAATTTGATTAAAATAAAACTCAAGGGGAAAAATGGCCCTGTATATTTTGAATTTCAGGAGCAAATCCAGAAAAACTCAAAATAAAAAAAAATAGATTTCATAGAAATATATTAGACAAGCCTTAACCATTAAATGAGAGTCAAGAAAAATTAACAAATAAAAAAAAAGATCTTTGAAAAAAATTTATGGAATTTAGGAAAATTACATGAATATTATTAAATATTAAACATTTAATAATTTATCCACATTTGACAAGTTGGTGTTAATTTCAAACCAGAATATCTTGTACATCACAAACGATAGGCTATTTATCATGAGTTATTTTTGATTTTATGATATCAACATTTCTGACACCCTATAAATTTCACAATTCTTGTCACCAAAGTCAATATCACAAAAAACTACAAGCCTAAATAAATAAAACTCAAGCTCACTGAAGACGAGTAAACAGTTAGTGATGAAATATGAAATTACACAACTACAGGAGAACAAAAAATAATTATGCTATGCATTGTATAAATTAATCATATGTATAAAAACACTGCATAACCTTCATTGTGTAAATGAAATATATATTTACTCTGATTAAAGTTACAAAAGTGGAGAGCAGTGAGACGTTTGATTAATATGAGTGACGGACACACTGTCGCTTTAAGGGTTTCTCTATGGCTCTGGGTCCATTATACTGTAACACTTGCATTTTCTTTATCAGTTTACTTTCAATTAAGACATAAATGACTGTAAATTACTTGCAAAGATGGGCATTTTGACACATACATATACATGTATATATAACCGTTCAAGGCCAATAAAGCGGCAAATATAACCAGCGCTTCTGTGAGCGGATGTGTGTGTGTCTCTGACTGCGGTCAGAAACAGTCTCTCGCGCAAATGGAGAAACGAGTAGTCTTTCGCTGCGATTCAAAGGCTTAAATTGTTTTTACACCGTAACGCTTGCGTATCGGATCGAGACGAATCACAATAATGGCCTATTTTTGATCGAAAACAGCGAATTTCGCCGAAAGATGAGAAGTTTGCACCCATAATGTAATAATCTAATTTAATAAATATAAATATATAAAGATCAAGCTTTTTGTCTCCCAAATTATGTATTTTGATTGTATTGTATTTATAGAAAATATTAATAAAAAATGTTAATAAAATAAATGCACACAGAATATTTAATTAATGCAGTTATTTTTGTAATATAAAATTAAGCTATTTCTCTCCTCTATTTCCCCAAAAGTATGTATTTTGATGTTATACATCTTGTATTTATAGAAAATATCAATAAAAAAAAAACATTAAAATGTTTATAAAATAAAATGCACACAGAATATTTATTTAATTACATTTATTTTGTTATTTTTTAATATAAAATTGTAATTTTTCTCCTCTTTTCCACAAAATGATGTATTTTGAGAGAGCTACACGTCTCTATTGCAACAGAAAATAAACATTCAGTATATTTCAGTGGTACTTCATGAATCACCTTCAGCTATTTTGATTACATGTTGTCATAAATAAATGGAAACAACAACAAGAGGACAGTGATATGGAATTATGGGTAAGGATGTAACATCACATGCTTTTAAAGACCTGTCCGTTGTAGTGGACATCACGGATCAGAGGGTTAGAGAGTCGTGGGACACCGGACACTCAAGTACAAACGGGGATTGCTCGGTGGAAACACACTTTACAACTAATAACCAGCCAACCTGAAGTTGTTTGATGGTGTCGCCTCCCTTCCCGATCACCAGGCCGACTTTACTGGCAGGGATGAGGATCTCCTGGACTGCGCTGTTCCCGTCCATCTGACTGTGGAAGCCCGGTCCGTTCCGACACCGGTCCACTATCTGCCCCAACAACCTCTTCGCTTGCCTGACGGACGGGATATAGAGGGAGAGGTTATGAGTGAATGCTCATATGTGTATTCTGATGAATAAAGCAGACCGCATATATTTCACAAATCTCAGTGAACTCTTACTCGATACTCTCTGGGGTCCCAGTCAAGGTGCAGGGCCTGTCCATCATACCTCCACTGTCTGTGGGAGACACGACACAATTACAGAAGACTAGTTATAAAAGCACAGACTGTGGGCGAGCTGGCCAGCGCTTCGGCACCAGGGTCACAAGCCGTTCTGCTCAGATCGTCCGTCTCTTGTGGCCATCAAACGTTTACAATTTTTGCTCGACTTGACACGTTTAAAGCTTCAGAGAATGTTTTGTCTCTGGATCAGGGTTATTACCGTCAAGCAAAACTAAACAAACATTTGTTCATTGAAATAAAGCTGAAATAAAGTAAAATATAAATATTAGTTGAAAAATTAACAAAATGAACATTTTAAATGTTGCCGTGGCAATAAACTGAAATAAGTACTACAATAATTAACCGGAAATAATCTAAAACAGAAAAATTATTAATTAATTAAGCCTAAATTAAAATAATAAAAATGACAAAAATCACATGACGAAATTACAAAAAATATAAAAATGGAATTGGAATTAATTGGAAATACATAACTAAAATATGGAAATAAAAAAAAATTAAAATAATAAAAATAATAATAATGACAATCACATAAAATTAAAAATCAACTGAAATTTACATGAAATCCAAAAATATATAAAATAAATATTTAAAAAAAATTATATATAGGTTGAAAATTAGAATGTTTCCTTGGCAATAAACAAATAAATTTAACTAAATGTATTAACTGGAAATAAAAACTGGAATATAAATAAATAAAAATGAAATGGCAAGATTAAAAAATAAAAATGACAAAAGCACATAAAATAAAATAAACATGAACACCAAAAGAATATTAAAACAATATTAAAAAATAAATAAATACATTTTAGTCAAAAAACTAAATAAAAATGAGAAATATTTCCTTTCCTTTTTAGTTTAACTAAAAATTATTAACTGGAAATAAATATTGTAAAACTGAAATAAAAATAAATTAAAGCTAAATAGCGGGAATTAAAAAAAAAAGCACATGACAAAATGACTAAAAATTTAACTTAAATGAACATGAAAACCAAATAAATGCCAATTAAGAATATTTAAAAAAAACTAAAATGACTAAAATGCTCTGAATTTTTTTGAATTTTGCAACAATTTAGCATAAATGCAATGGTATGAAATAACAGTAATGTGCGTCAATAACACTCAAATGTGTTATAATGAATAAATATTTGGTAACACTTTACAATAAGGTTTCATTTGTTAATATCAGTTAAATACATTTATCATGAACTAACAATGAACAATAATAACATTTATTAGTCTTAATTTCAGCATTTTAGTTGCATTTGTTAATGCAACCGTGAACTAACACAAACAATTGTACTTTTACAATTAACTAACATTGACAAATATTACTAAACACTAAAATATATAGTGCTGACTTAGTTCGTATATGTTAATACATTAACAAAGGTTAACCTTATTGCCAATATTTTTATTATCAATTTTATAATATCAATACAACATATTCATTAAAAATCTCTTCCGTCAGTAATCAGACACAATCTTTATTACGATCTTCTGTCAAATCTGGCAACGTCACGCCACTGAAGTAAATCATATCAAACTTCATGGAAGACATAAAAACTGAATATGAAGAACCTACCAGCAGCGATCTGGATCTTACAGTTGGATTCCAGCTGAATTCTTGTGATCTGTTCGCCACCCCGTCCGATTACTGACACACAATAAACACAAAGAGCTCAACCTCTGTTGCACCATCTCTCACAGAAGACGACTGACACGGTTATCAAAGCTCAAAGCTAACATGCAGAGAACATCCACAGAAGACACACATTTACGGCAGAAAATGACAAACAAAACAAATGTAGCGGTGGTAGAACTTTGTCAATAAATATCGGTCACAAATGTAACACTTTCAGATGATTCATCCACAAACAATTACATAAAAGGGCAACATTTCGTTACAGAAAAACTGCATTAGATTTTTGCTTTTACACTACAAATAATAAGAGCCATTTGATTATAAAGGCCAAATATTAACCCTTCGGTGTTTGTCATTTAGACCGATTATTTTATTTAAAACACACACAACTGAACTAGTGTGGCTGTAACAATAGCAAAGTTGAGCCAGTAGACTCATAAGAGGTTGAAATCAGGTTGATTAGGCATTCCTGCTCATTTTTGTTGAATTTTGATGTTACGCGTAACAATCTCTGTAGCAAAATGAATGCAAAAACTGACACTTCAAATCATCGTTAAAAAAAAGTTTTAAAAAAAAGTTTAAAAAAAATGACAAAACAGTCTTTGAGAATGTCTATATATATATCCAAATCCACATCTTAATAAAAATAATTATTTATGTAATAAATAAAATTATTTTAAAAATCTGATTTTTTTTGTATTGTTTTCAATGGGGAAAAAATGCATCATAATTATTGCATAAATATTAATTACTACCATGAAATTCTCTCAAAATACAAAAGAAAAAAGAAAAAATATTATTGAACAAAAATAGATTACATTGATTTTACTGAAAATAAAAAAAAGTCACATTTCAGGTGTTCGCTCACAAGTGTGACCCGCAAACTATACGAAAAACACCTTCAGTACTTACTGAATCCAACCATCTTATCAGGCACTTTGAAGTCTTCTGTTATTATAGCCCTAAACACACAAACAACATCATAAGCATATTGTAAATATCAACCTATGATTATTGTAGAAGAGTCCAGAACTACAGCACAATATGAGTTTTAATAAATAAAAGCGCTCACCTTGTACCATGTACCATTGCACCGAGCTGGTTCGCCACTGGGATGAAGCAAAAACAGAAAAGTGTGTTAGTATTTATTACTGATAAACACCACACAGAATATCGTCTCTCAGTCAAAAGACACTCCAAACCCTAGAATATGTAAATGTTACGCCAAAGACATTTTAGCAAGCAACTTCACTAGCTCCGTTTCCATCTATAGTTGTGAATTTTACTTTTTAATCGCATAAAATATTTGCGAATAAAGCAGTGTTTCCATCCCATGTGTTCAAGAGAACAAAAGAGTCACGTCCTGGGAAATCGGCACAAAATATTAGTAGTAAAAAATGGAAGTTGGAAACAGAAATTGCTTTTTTCATTCATAAATGACGAAACACAAACACTCATGTTCTCTTGTGTTGGGATGCTGGTGTTTGGGAACTCAATCGTGTGAGGCGCTTCTGGAGGGATACACACACACACACACAGTCATGTTCTCTTGTGTTGGGATGCTGGTGTTTGAGAACGCAATCGTGTGAGACGCTTCTGGAGGGATACACACACTGTCATGTTCTCTTGTGTTGGGATGCTGGTGTTTGGGAACGCAATCGTGTGACGCTTCTGGAGGGATACACACACACACACACTGTCATGTTCTCTTGTGTTGGGATGCTGGTGTTTGGGAACGCAATCGTGCGAGACGCTTCTGGAGGGATACACACACACACACACTGTCATGTTCTCTTGTGTTGGGATGCTGGTGTTTGGGAACTCAATCGTGTGAGACGCTTCTGGAGGGATACACACACTGTCATGTTCTCTTGTGTTGGGATGCTGGTGTTTGGGAACTCAATCGTGTGAGGCGCTTCTGGAGGGATACACACACACACACACAGTCATGTTCTCTTGTGTTGGGATGCTGGTGTTTGGGAACTCAATCGTGTGAGGCGCTTCTGGAGGGATACACACACACACACACACACACACAGTCATGTTCTCTTGTGTTGGGATGCTGGTGTTTGAGAACGCAATCGTGTGAGGCGCTTCTGGAGGGATACACACACAGTCATGTTCTCTTGTGTTGGGATGCTGGTGTTTGAGAACGCAATCGTGTGAGGCGCTTCTGGAGGGATACACACACAGTCATGTTCTCTTGTGTTGGGATGCTGGTGTTTGGGAACTCAATCGTGTGAGACGCTTCTGGAGGGATACACACACACACTGTCATGTTCTCTTGTGTTGGGATGCTGGTGTTTGGGAACTCAATCGTGTGAGACGCTTCTGGAGGGATACACACACACACACACAGTCATGTTCTCTTGTGTTGGGATGCTGGTGTTTGGGAACTCAATCGTGTGAGGCTTTTCTGGAGGGATACACACACACACACTGTCATGTTCTCTTGTGTTGGGATGCTGGTGTTTGAGAACGCAATCGTGTGAGGCGCTTCTGGAGGGATACACACACACACACTGTCATGTTCTCTTGTGTTGGGATGCTGGTGTTTGGGAACGCAATCGTGCGAGACGCTTCTGGAGGGATACACACACACACACACTGTCATGTTCTCTTGTGTTGGGATGCTGGTGTTTGGGAACTCAATCGTGTGAGACGCTTCTGGAGGGATACACACACACACACACTGTCATGTTCTCTTGCGTTGGGATGCTGGTGTTTGGGAACTCAATCGTGTGAGACGCTTCTGGAGGGATACACACACACACTGTCATGTTCTCTTGTGTTGGGATGCTGGTGTTTGGGAACGCAATCGTGTGAGACACTTCTGGAGGGATACACACACACACTGTCATGTTCTCGTGTTGGGATACTGGTGTTTGGGAACACACACACACACAGTCATGTTCTCTTGTGTTGGGATGCTGGTATTTGGGAACTCAATCGTGTGAGACGCTTCTGGAGGGATACACACACACACACACTGTCATGTTCTCTTGTGTTGGGATGCTGGTGTTTGGGAACTCAATCGTGTGAGACGCTTCTGGAGGGATACACACACACACACACTGTCATGTTCTCTTGCGTTGGGATGCTGGTGTTTGGGAACTCAATCGTGTGAGACGCTTCTGGAGGGATACACACACACACTGTCATGTTCTCTTGTGTTGGGATGCTGGTGTTTGGGAACGCAATCGTGTGAGACACTTCTGGAGGGATACACACACACACTGTCATGTTCTCGTGTTGGGATACTGGTGTTTGGGAACACACACACACACAGTCATGTTCTCTTGTGTTGGGATGCTGGTATTTGGGAACACACACACACACACACACACACACACACACACACACACACACACACACACACACACACACACACACACACACACAGTCATGTTCTCTTGTGTTGGGATGCTGGTATTTGGGAACACACACACACACACACACACACACACACACAGTCATGTTCTCTTGTGTTGGGATGCTGGTATTTGGGAACACACAGACACTAAACGCTTCTGGAGGAACACACACACTCTAAACGCTGGTTAGGCCAGTCGTCCAATCACAGCCTCTGCTGAGGTAAATTCACGAGTTTCTTGAGAGATTTATTCGGTAAATGTGTAAAAGTCTTCTGATCGGATAAAACGTTTAACCACCTCAAAGTTTTTTTTTTATGCATGTTTTTTTTATCTTGGCATTTCCATCCAGCGTTTTTTATGAGATATCCTAAAATTTGAATGCATTTTTTTGCGGATTCGTATAAACGGGGATCGTTTTGAGAATTTTTCAATATCTTAAAAGGAAAAACTTTTCAGTTTTTAGCACTTTGTTGTTGTGTAAACATTCTAAATTTTAAAAAGTAATTTTGTCTTAGAATTTAAAAGGAAAAAAAATCAAAATGCATTATAAAAATGTTTTTGCCATGTGTGTTAATGCATTATGCTTATTAATGCTGCTCGCGTGTCGGCCAAAAATGACTGATTTTTTTTTAAATTATCTCAATGAAATGATTGTACTATATTTTAGTTCGATAATATTTTGTATTTTTAGAAGGTTTTATGGTACTAAATTATATTTAATTTATGTAATTTTTAACAAATTTATATACTAGTTATAATCCATTTATTCACTTTTTGAGCATGGACCTGAAAATAAAATTTCCAAATTAAACTGTCGTAAATATTTTAAAAAAGTAAAAAAAAAAAAAAAAAAGTTTACACAAATGTTTAAAATTTTTTACATTTATCAATATTTATATGAAATATAGGATGCCGATTTCATTTCTGGCACTTTCAGATTTTAAAGAGCTAATTCTATTACATATTTTGATTTATGTAGGCAAATTTTGATAATTTGAAAAAAGTAATTTTTATGGTAATCAAAATCTTACATTTCAGAATCACGAGTGCTCTTGTGAATGTTGATGCACTGTTTTCAGGGTGCAGTGAAGCTGAATCCCCTCCTGACACTTTTGAAGATTCAAAAGTGCTTTTTGGATAAGCGATGAATCTTTGTTAGGCTGAATTATGTATTTCTGGAGGATAAAGCAATGCGGGGATTTGACATAACTTGGATCCTGAACTGCACGATACATATTAATGGGGTAGCTCTTTAGGACACCCAATGAGATGACATCACCTAAGCCAATCACCACGTGTGATTAACGATGTACAAATATACACTATATACATGCCAGGACAGGCCACGCAAGTCGCTAGTGCAATGCCCGAAGGGCAGAAGGGCAACCCGGGTCAGCCCGCCAGACCAAGAGGGCCTCGCCTCCGAACACAGCGGACAGCACAGAAGCTGATGGAGCACCATCAGCAGTGATAATGTTTGACAAAATCTCATGTATGGCTGTGCCTCCGAGCTCTTAATGAGCATAGTAGCGATTCCTTTGGACCCAGATATTTTAAAGTCGTCATCTTTGCCACTGCATGGTGCAAACAGACACTTCTTTCCCGACCTGATCAAACCATCTCTCTTTGTTGTGAAAGTACTTAACCCTAGAGTCGAATGGTTAAATAATCCTCCACAACAACCTGAGAAAGCAGCAATGACCCTGAAGAGACTGTTTTTAATCCTTTCCTTATCAAACCACAAGACGTCTGAATTTTTTAAAAAGAAGAATCCGAAATGTTTAAATAATGGGAACTCATTTTAGAATTCACCCACAACATGGATCTGACTAGAAATTCACAATGTATTGAGCAACACTGTCGTCATAACTCTGTCCACCTTTATCTTAATGTGAAAACATAAGTAATGTCAACATTAAATTGACTGACTTTTGTACGAATATTAAGGCGATAAGAAAAAACTATTTGCAAGGTGGCTTTAAAACTAGACTATGCTCCCTCGCTTTACAACATGCTTACTACAACAGCTTATTTGCATAAAAACATGACCGGACCTCAAGAAATGTGAACAAATTTAGGTTATCAACATTCATAAAGAGCAAGAGCTCCTGTGATTCTGAAATGAGAGATTATGGTGTTTACCATGAAAATAACCAAAAATTGTGTCAAATTAATAAAAAAATGTCTAGATTTATCCAAATTTGTTATAGAATTACCATTTTGAAGTCCTCTAAAACCACTCACTTATTGTAGAAATTAGCCATACCGTGCAAAATATGTGGTCAAAATGGACGATTAAGCTAATAATGCTAATTATGCAAATTGCTCAACATATGCAAATTAGCATCCGGCAGTTTCTGTATGCTGGGGAGCCATACTACACATTTCTGCAATAAAACTTTGGTGTACTCAACATTTCCGGGTTCACCGAGTTGGCAACAGGACCATGAGAAAATCAAAGCCATAACTCTAAACAAGTTTGAGGTTGACATCTCAAAAAAATGAGCTTTCAGTCAGATTTTATTTGGGCGCAGTACCAAACGCTTCCACTAGATGAAATTCATCTAATTTTTGACCGTGAACAGCACAAGTGCGACTTTTTTTTAGCACCATTTAACCTTTTTCAAATCAAGTCCATGATTTTATTAAATTTGCCAAAACCTTTACCAAGTTTCGTACCCTTCCGATGAAGCAAAAAATACTAAAATAACAAAACATTAAATTTTTTGCTCAAAAATCACCGAATTTAAGGTGCGTTCAATGCATAGATAAGTGTTATAATGCATTACAATTGTAGTTACAATTATACATGAGATCATACAATGCATTATAAGGTGGATTAGACGGTGTAATTACTGCATTAAACTAACTTTTATAATGCATTATTTATATTTATATATATATATATATATATATATATATATATATATATATATATATATATATATATATATATATATATATATATATATATATATATATATATATATATATATATATATATATATATATATATATATATATATATATATAAGGGCTTTAAGTAAAGTGTTACCCAAGTGAAAGTGAAGTAACAGCTAGGAGCAATAAAAAAAAAAATCTTTGCATCAATAACCAATAAAAATAATCCAGTTTTTATCCATCACGCACTCAATGGCAGCCGCGTTCGGTCGGCTCATTGCTTCAAGGGACTGTGGTTTTTAAAGCCTCGAGAGCAGCGCTCGAGTCACAGAAACAGCTTTCACTTCCTGAAACATCTCACACTCTTGCTGTTTGCTAGCTCTTTCGCAAGCAGTTCAAGAACAGAAGAACCGATCAATGCCTCGCACGGAAAAACACTGCCAAAGGTCAAGTCCTGCATTGATTTCAGCTTCACGGTCTCCTCAGAGTTACTTGTGTTTTACACTGATTAACACTGACATGACAACGAGATTTCACATGGCGTTAGAGCAACAAAACTGATATTAATCATTTAGCACAAAAAAAAACCAGTCAGAGCCTTAATTAGAGTTAATCACCCTGAATAATGTCAAACATGGCCTTACCTCCTTCATCCAGAGAGCGCTTCTGCCCTCCATAGCCATAGAGCGAGGCATCGACGACCGGAGACGAGTTGTTCAGATGGGGCATCTGCTCGCCACCCATTTTAGCAATCTGTAAGACATCAGAGAGCAAAGCATCGGCTGAAACACACGAGGAACATATCAGACGGTTACACAGCTCTTGCGCCATTATTTTACAGTCCCTGTGTTACAAACACGAGTAAAGCAATGAAATATAAATGCACACACACGCATATATTTTGAATTGCATTTCAATTTTATCATGCGTGCATGACAATTATTTGTTTAATACATATGATTGATGCAAACAGGCATGCAGAGTCATTTTATCATTCGTGCTTCAAAACAAATACTATTTTAAAGTATTAATTTTAATAAAAATCACTATAACCAACAGAAGTAATGAAATGTAAATGCAACTCAAAAATAAATAAATGCAAAAAAGAAATCTATTATATATTAATTTATATAATGTTTGCATTGGATTATGATTTTTGTTGAAATGTATATGATAGATAAAAACATGATTTAAACAAAAGCATTTTATCATTTTTGCTTCATAAATATTTATTTTACGGTATTAATTTAAAAATGACCAACAGGAGTAAAGCAATGTAATATAAATGCAAAAACAAATAAATAAAAAATATATAAATGTAGCTTTTTTTTTGCATTTATTTATTTCAGAATTGCATTTATGTTTTATCATTTGTTTGCATTATTGCATGATGCAAACAACCATGATTTAAACAAAAATAAGTCATTTTATATTTCTTGCTTCATATTACTTTAAAGTATTTATTTAAAAGTCACTATTATAGTATTGAATATAAATGCAATTACAAATATAGTAAAAATCTATATTATTATATATATATATATATATATATATATATATATATATATATATATTGCATTGCAATTTTTAGTTGAAGCGATTTAAACAAGCATGCAATTTTATAATTCTTGCTTCATAACTAATATTATTATTTTACAGTATTAATATAAAAAATACAACTTCATTTTAATAAAATTTAAACGCAATTCAAAAAGAAATAAATACAAAAAGCAATACATTATATAATTATATTAAAATATTTGATACAAGCATGACGCTTTAAAGCATGCCATCATTCTTGCTTCATAAATATTATATTTATTTATTTAAAAAAACACTATTACCAACAGAAGAATACTAATAAAATATAAAAGCAATTCAAAAATAAATAAAAAAACTACACATTTTATATTAATCAATATTTTTGTATTGAATTACAATTGAGCATGCAATATCGTCACTCTCACTTCATAAATATTATTTTACATTATTTAACCAACAGGAATATACTAATAAATTATAAATGCAATGCCATTTTTTCTGCTTTGCATTGCATTTAGTTGCACTTTACGCAGGTTATGAATCAAAATAGAGATGTTTGCATGCTTCTTACATTAACACTGTGTACTAGAGCTCCTATACATGCACGTGTACTTGAAGTACTTTATGAAGGCAAAGCGTTACTGACATGCAAGTCATTACTTTCATTTGTAAAGCATTTCATTCTGGAGTCTAGAAAAATAAGCATATTTAACAATTTTTTGTCTAAATTAAAGTCGCTCTTCTAACTAGATACTTTCAGACACAGATGGCAGAAAATTAGATAAATCTATAACTCACTAAACTGAAACGTCCAGAAAATTAAGAATACATTTTTTTTTTTTAGGAGTTATTACTCCCCAAAACTCAAAGAGGCCATTTTGAGGAGAAAGAGTTGAGTGGTAGAAAGACAGAGACACAGGCCGGTCTCCACCTCTTCCCTCCAGCTAAACCCTCTTTCTGGGGAATGCCGGGAAGGAATGCCAGCTATGCGAGTGCCTGGATAAATGAGCGACCCAAGGGAAAGGCTCCAGCAAAACGCAGGAGAAGGTAAACAGCAGTTGGGAGGAATTCAGCCGAACAACTGGCCACTTGTTGCCCACTGGATTACGGGGAAGATTGTTTACGCACAAGGAGTTGAACTCAATGTAGGTCAATGGAGCCCATTAATTACCCATGATGCAACAAGCACGCTGGCGTGCGTTCATGCAAACACCTAACAACGGGGCAGATGCGTCCATGTCAAAGCCAGAGCAACAATGCGTGCGATTACGGGTGGAGGAACGAGACCGGCGACTTCTGGATTACGGCTAATCAACACGACCTGGACTGATTGTTTCAATTTGTGACTGAATTAAATGAGATGAGACACAGGTTAAGCTGTCATTGCACGGGTGGACCTGATTATGCAACATGTTCACAAGCACGTCATCACAAATCAAACACAAACCAACACTCGCTTCTACTGCAGATAGAGTGCACTGTGAAGCGCTGTAAATCCACTCCTAAAGAGACGAGTACAGCAATAAAATATAAAAATATATATGCACTTTGCATTGCAAAAGTACATTTAAGGAATGCATTGAAGAAACTATGTTCTCTAAATGTAAATGTCTAGAGAGAGAAACATTAGCAACACTTGAGAGTGATTACTTTAATTTTACACAATTGAATCGCTCTGCTCAGAATATAGAAATATCTGTTATTGTACCTTCTGATCACACTGCAAAAAAGTGGCCTTCTTCCTCAAATTGTGTCTTTTTTGCATTGCAAATCAAGAGTCTTAGCATTTACTTGAGAGGAGACGAAAAATATGAAGTCAAAATGAAGAGTTTATGATTAAAACAAGAACAAATATCTGCCAGTGGGGTCTGAAAACTATACTTAATTGTCACTGAAAGATGTTTTTGTTCTTTAAGTATGAGCTGTTCAGATGCTAGTCTTCATTTTACATCTGCATCTCAAGTAAATGTATCTTGGTTTAAAGATGTTTAGATATCTGGATTATAAAACAAGAGAAAATACTGAGGAAGATATTCATTTTTGCCATGCATGCAACATTCAATGTCATGACTACGGATTTCTGCTCTGATTTAAGACCTTTTTAAGACCCGCAAACCCTGTGTGTATGCATGTATATGTGCGTGCATGTATGCGTGTGCGCGTATGCATGCATGCATATATATGTATACACACACACGCACGGTTTCTGCAGGTCTTAAAAAGTCTTAATTCGCCCTTCATTCATAAAGTATATTAATGCAAACACGATTTAAACAAAAGCATGACATTTTATCATTCTTGCTTCATAACTAACATTTTTACAGTATTAATTTAACATTCACAATCATGTCATCACAAATCATCTATCTATCGCAGGGCCAGATAAAGTGGATTGCGAGGATCTGATAAATCAGGTGTTGAAGGTAAACTGTGTTTCTCCCACACAGGCTGTAAAACGGGCCTGTGATTCTGGACGTGAGCCCAGGTCTATTTTTTCCCCAGTGGAGTTGATAAAAGCTGAACGCACAGGGCGTCCGGCCCGCTCTGAACACGAGGGGCGGAAACACACCCGAGGAAAACTTATGACTGGACACAGGTGTCCGCTGTGTGTACAAGGCCATGCGCCGCGGGCCGACACGCCGTACGAAATGGAGGCCGTGGAGAAAAAACTGCTCTTACATGATCAACTATCTGATGATTAAAGCAATGAGAAACGGCAAAACAAGCACAGAACAATGAGAAAAAGATAAAACCTGTATAATATTATACAGAAATAAGGCATAAGAGGTTGAAACAGAGTTATTATAGTTAACTAAAACCATAAAAACATTTGTTACTTGAAATAAAATATTTTTAAAAAATAAACATTTTATTTGAGCTAGTTGCCAACATTTTCCATTTAGTTTAACTTGATGTATTGAAACTAAAACTGAAATAAAAATAAATAAAAACTACACATTCAAAAATTAATAGCAAAAAAAAATTAAAAAATGTAAAACTATTCAAAATAATAAAAAATTAAAAAGTAAAACTGAAATAAAATAGTAAAAATTAGACGTATTAAAAAAATTAAATAGTAAAAAAAAAACGAAATTGCTAAAACTTTAAAATTAAAACGCTAAAAACAATTCAATAAAAACCAATTCAAACTATTAATAAAGATAAAATAAAACTGAAATAAGACAATAAAAACCAAACATTTAAAAAAACAAAACAAAAAAAAACGCAACTAATTGTTTTATAAACGAAAAAGTAAATAAAAACCAATCATAATAGCATTTCACAGATACTAAAACAACCTGCAGCTGTGGTAAAATCAGTGTAATGAGTGGCTTATTACTTTAGGAAACGGCAGCAACAATAAAATAAAGACGTACATTTTCATGTATTAATCGCAATTTAATTAATAAATTCCAACTTTTTACTTCTATGTGAAGAACGAAAAATAACTGCCGTGAGTATATCGGGTCTTGAATCACGTCTCTTGTACATTACGTGCAATAAATTCCTGACTGCAGTTCACTTACTGGCCACCGGTGTCGCTAATAACACGGGTTTCTGAAGTCTACATATAGTCTGCATAATGAAATTACTATTAATAATAGCCAAGTAACAGTTGACTAGCCTGTCAGATTACGCCTGTGGCAACACACGCGGCTCGGCATCAGAACATGCACAGATATTAAAGTCAACAGGCTCTGGTCCGCCTGACAGGCCTTCGGTGAGTATCGATCCGTCAGGCGCCTCCTCACAAGCAGCGGCACTCAGGAGACCTTCCAATGAAGTCATGCAGCCGTTCAGAGACTACAACTCGCCTCAACTGCTCAAATGTGCTTAGAAAAAAATGTAACTCACTTTCAGTTCCACCTGCATGTCACAAACAAGCAAAAATAGTGGAATATTCACGCAAGTTTACTGCTCACGTCTGGTTTTACATGTTATGCAAACGTGGCGTGGGCACATGTATGCATGAGTGACTCGTCTCAAAGGGTCTCATATTCACAGCTCACGCGTCTCTGAAATACTGACGTGCGTCACGACAGCTGCTGCTTCACTGTAACACTCCTAAATCAATTACTGTAACAATCAACTCAACTACTGAACTACTACTGTAATGTCTGCATGTTACTTCAACTTTTACTAAGTACCAAAGTGCTCATATGAGCAGATATACTACACGCAATACTATATGTAATGGCAAAATGATGATTATGAATATTAAAAGTGCTCATATGAGCAGATATACTACACGCAATACTATATGTAATGGCAAAATGATGATTATGAATATTAAAAGTGCTCGTATGAGCAGATATACTACACGCAATACTATATGTAATGGCAAAATGATGATTATGAATATTAAAAGTGCTCATATGAGCAGATATACTACACGCAATACTATATGTAATGGCAAAATGAAGATTATGAGTATTAAAAGTGCTCGTATGAGCAGATATACTACACGCAATACTATATGTAATGGCAAAATGATGATTATGAATATTAAAAGTGCTCATATGAGCAGATATACTACACGCAATACTATATGTAATGGCAAAATGATGATTATGAGTATTAAAAGTGCTCGTATGAGCAGATATACTACACGCAATACTATATGTAATGGCAAAATGATGATTATGAATATTAAAAGTGCTCGTATGAGCAGATATACTACACGCAATACTATATGTAATAGCAAAATGAAGATTAGGAGTATTAAAAGTGCTCATATGAGCAGATATACTACACGCAATACTATATGTAATGGCAAAAAGATGATTATGAATATTAAAAGTGCTCATATGAGCAGATATACTACACGCAATCCTATATGTAATAGCAAAATGAAGATTATGAGTATTAAAAGTGCTCATATGAGCAGATATACTACACGCAATACTATATGTAATGGCAAAATGATGATTATGAGTATTAAAAGTGCTCATATGAGCAGATAAACTACACGCAATACTATATGTAATGGCAAAATGATGATTATGAGTATTAAAAGTGCTCATATGAGCAGATATACTACACGCAATCCTATATGTAATAGCAAAATGAAGATTATGAGTATTAAAAGTGCTCATATGAGCAGATAAACTACACGCAATACTATATGTAATGGCAAAATGAAGATTAGGAGTATTAAAAGTGCTCATATGAGCAGATATACTACACGCAATACTATATGTAATGGCAAAATGATGATTATGAGTATTAAAAGTGCTCATATGAGCAGATATACTACACGCAATACTATATGTAATGGCAAAATGATGATTATGAGTATTAAAAGTGCTCATATGAGCAGATATACTACACGCAATACTATATGTAATGGCAAAATGAAGATTAGGAGTATTAAAAGTGCTCATATGAGCAGATATACTACACGCAATACTATATGTAATGGCAAAATGAAGATTAGGAGTATTAAAAGTGCTCATATGAGCAGATATACTACACGCAATACTATATGTAATGGCAAAATGAAGATTATGAGTATTAAAAGTGCTCATATGAGCAGATATACTACACGCAATACTATATGTAATGGCAAAATGAAGATTATGAGTATTAAAAGTGCTCATATGAGCAGATATACTACACGCAATACTATATGTAATGGCAAAATGATGATTATGAGTATTAAAAGTGCTCATATGAGCAGATATACTACACGCAATACTATATGTAATGGCAAAATGAAGATTATGAGTATTAAAAGTGCTCATATGAGCAGATATACTACACGCAATACTATACGTAATGGCAAAATGAAGATTATGAGTATTAAAAGTGCTCATATGAGCAGATATACTACACGCAATACTATACGTAATGGCAAAATGAAGATTATGAGTATTAAAAGTGCTCATATGAGCAGATATACTACACGCAATACTATATGTAATGGCAAAATGAAGATTATGAGTATTAAAAGTGCTCATATGAGCAGATATACTACACGCAATACTATATGTAATGGCAAAATGAAGATTATGAGTATTAAAAGTGCTCGTATGAGCAGATATACTACACGCAATACTATATGTAATGGCAAAATGATGATTATGAGTATTAAAAGTGCTCGTATGAGCAGATATACTACACGCAATACTATACGTAATGGCAAAATGAAGATTATGAGTATTAAAAGTGCTCATATGAGCAGATATACTACACGCAATACTATACGTAATGGCAAAATGAAGATTATGAGTATTAAAAGTGCTCATATGAGCAGATATACTACACGCAATACTATATGTAATGGCAAAATGAAGATTATGAGTATTAAAAGTGCTCGTATGAGCAGATATACTACACGCAATACTATATGTAATGGCAAAATGATGATTATGAGTATTAAAAGTGCTCGTATGAGCAGATATACTACACGCAATACTATATGTAATGGCAAAATGAAGATTATGAGTATTAAAAGTGCTCATATGAGCAGATATACTACACGCAATACTATACGTAATGGCAAAATGAAGATTATGAGTATTAAAAGTGCTCATATGAGCAGATATACTACACGCAATACTATATGTAATGGCAAAATGAAGATTATGAGTATTAAAAGTGCTCGTATGAGCAGATATACTACACGCAATACTATATGTAATGGCAAAATTATGATTATGAGTATTAAAAGTGCTCGTATGAGCAGATATACTACACGCAATACTATACGTAATGGCAAAATGAAGATTATGAGTATTAAAAGTGCTCATATGAGCAGATATACTACACGCAATACTATATGTAATGGCAAAATGATGATTATGAGTATTAAAAGTGCTCATATGAGCAGATATACTACACGCAATACTATACGTAATGGCAAAATGATGATTATGAGTATTAAAAGTGCTCATATGAGCAGATATACTACACGCAATACTATATGTAATGGCAAAATGAAGATTATGAGTATTAAAAGTGCTCGTATGAGCAGATATACTACACGCAATACTATATGTAATGGCAAAATTATGATTATGAGTATTAAAAGTGCTCGTATGAGCAGATATACTACACGCAATACTATACGTAATGGCAAAATGAAGATTATGAGTATTAAAAGTGCTCATATGAGCAGATATACTACACGCAATACTATATGTAATGGCAAAATGATGATTATGAGTATTAAAAGTGCTCATATGAGCAGATATACTACACGCAATACTATATGTAATGGCAAAATGAAGATTATGAGTATTAAAAGTGCTCATATGAGCAGATATACTACACGCAATACTATACGTAATGGCAAAATGAAGATTATGAGTATTAAAAGTGCTCATATGAGCAGATATACTACACGCAATACTATATGTAATGGCAAAATGATGATTATGAGTATTAAAAGTGCTCGTATGAGCAGATATACTACACGCAATACTATACGTAATGGCAAAATGAAGATTATGAGTATTAAAAGTGCTCATATGAGCAGATATACTACACGCAATACTATATGTAATGGCAAAATGATGATTATGAGTATTAAAAGTGCTCGTATGAGCAGATATACTACACGCAATACTATATGTAATGGCAAAATGAAGATTATGAGTATTAAAAGTGCTCATATGAGCAGATATACTACACGCAATACTATATGTAATGGCAAAATGAAGATTATGAGTATTAAAAGTGCTCATATGAGCAGATATACTACACGCAATACTATATGTAATGGCAAAATGAAGATTATGAGTATTAAAAGTGCTCATATGAGCAGATATACTACACGCAATACTATATGTAATGGCAAAATGATGATTATGAGTATTAAAAGTGCTCGTATGAGCAGATATACTACACGCAATACTATACGTAATGGCAAAATTATGATTATGAGTATTAAAAGTGCTCATATGAGCAGATATACTACACGCAATACTATATGTAATGGCAAAATGATGATTATGAGTATTAAAAGTGCTCATATGAGCAGATATACTACACGCAATACTATATGTAATGGCAAAATTATGATTATGAGTATTAAAAGTGCTCATATGAGCAGATATACTACACGCAATACTATATGTAATGGCAAAATGATGATTATGAGTATTAAAAGTGCTCGTATGAGCAGATATACTACACGCAATACTATATGTAATGGCAAAATGAAGATTATGAGTATTAAAAGTGCTCATATGAGCAGATATACTACACGCAATACTATATGTAATGGCAAAATGATGATTATGAGTATTAAAAGTGCTCGTATGAGCAGATATACTACACGCAATACTATACGTAATGGCAAAATGAAGATTATGAGTATTAAAAGTGCTCATATGAGCAGATATACTACACGCAATACTATATGTAATGGCAAAATGATGATTATGAGTATTAAAAGTGCTCGTATGAGCAGATATACTACACGCAATACTATATGTAATGGCAAAATGATGATTATGAGTATTAAAAGTGCTCGTATGAGCAGATATACTACACGCAATACTATACGTAATGGCAAAATGAAGATTATGAGTATTAAAAGTGCTCATATGAGCATATATACTACACGCAATACTATATGTAATGGCAAAATGAAGATTATGAGTATTAAAAGTGCTCATATGAGCAGATATACTACACGCAATACTATATGTAATGGCAAAATGAAGATTATGAGTATTAAAAGTGCTCATATGAGCAGATATACTACACGCAATACTATATGTAATGGCAAAATGATGATTATGAGTATTAAAAGTGCTCATATGAGCAGATATACTACACGCAATACTATATGTAATGGCAAAATGATGATTATGAGTATTAAAAGTGCTCATATGAGCAGATATACTACACGCAATACTATATGTAATGGCAAAATGAAGATTATGAGTATTAAAAGTGCTCATATGAGCATATATACTACACGCAATACTATATGTAATGGCAAAATGAAGATTATGAGTATTAAAAGTGCTCATATGAGCAGATATACTACACGCAATACTATATGTAATGGCAAAATGAAGATTATGAGTATTAAAAGTGCTCATATGAGCAGATATACTACACGCAATACTATATGTAATGGCAAAATGAAGATTATGAGTATTAAAAGTGCTCATATGAGCAGATATACTACACGCAATACTATATGTAATGGCAAAATGAAGATTATGAGTATTAAAAGTGCTCATATGAGCAGATATACTACACGCAATACTATATGTAATGGCAAAATGAAGATTATGAGTATTAAAAGTGCTCATATGAGCAGATATACTACACGCAATACTATATGTAATGGCAAAATGATGATTATGAGTATTAAAAGTGCTCATATGAGCAGATATACTACACGCAATACTATATGTAATGGCAAAATGATGATTATGAGTATTAAAAGTGCTCATATGAGCAGATATACTACATGCAATACTATATGTAATGGCAAAATGATGATTATGAGTATTAAAAGTGCTCATATGAGCAGATATACTACACGCAATACTATATGTAATGGCAAAATGATGATTATGAGTATTAAAAGTGCTCATATGAGCAGATATACTACACGCAATACTATATGTAATGGCAAAATGATGATTATGAGTATTAAAAGTGCTCATATGAGCAGATATACTACACGCAATACTATATGTAATGGCAAAATGATGATTATGAGTATTAAAAGTGCTCATATGAGCAGATATACTACACGCAATACTATATGTAATGGCAAAATGATGATTATGAGTATTAAAAGTGCTCATATGAGCAGATATACTACACGCAATACTATATGTAATGGCAAAATGAAGATTATGAGTATTAAAAGTGCTCATATGAGCAGATATACTACACGCAATACTATATGTAATGGCAAAATTATGATTATGAGTATTGTGCTGCTCTGAAGAACACAAACCCTTACAATGTGCACACACACACACACAGTGACAGTTGAAGTTTTTCTTCAGTCCTAAAACTGCTCCGAGCACATGATCATCGGTGTGGATTCTCTACACGAGAGTGTGTGTGTGTGTGTGTGTGCGCGCGCGCTTAGCACAAGTGTCAACGTGCACGACAAACTTCACACTGCGCACTTTCCGTCCGTTTGCGCAACGCTGGAGTTTATCGCGCATCTGTGCGCGTGAACTGAAGTAAGTTTTAAAACGTGTGCATGACAACAACAGGTTGCAGCAGTTTGTTCTTGGTGTTTGTGTAGTTTCTGATCGAGCACACGGCGTTAAAGTTGTAGTTGTGCGATTCGAGCAAGTGTAAATTGTGTTTTATAGTTGTTGAGTTGTGGCCTTAATCTGTGTGAGGGAGTGTGTGTGTGTGCTGGAGTTTTAAAGCTCCTCCAGCAGTAGCAGCTAACAGGCTACACACACACTCACGCCAAACGCGGGTCGTTAAACACACACAAACACACCGAGCCGCGAGCGCTCGTCTACACACATAAGCTCGCGCGTGTACCTGTCGCGCGCGGAGGAACGGGTCCGTGAATCCGTCCGCCTTCATCCCGGCCTGAGCCACCGAGGCCTGTCCCTGCACCAGCTCCGCCATCATCATCATCACACACACTCACACACACGGACACACACAAGCGCATAAACACACATACGGCGTACACTATCGACCCCGGAACAGGAAACGGGTCGACGGAACAACGCGAGACGTGAGAGGGAGACGAGACTCCGCGAGATTTCACACACGTGGTTCTCACAGCGGCTCAGAATATTTTATTAAATGCATATCTTTATTTCATTTAAATTAATTTATCGATATACTAAGTTTTTATTTCTTATTGTTTTTTTTATTGTTTTATGTAACATTTTATGACTGCTATTAGTACTAATAATTTTATGTAAAGCCCTTTGAATTATTTTTGCCTATTAAATGTGCGTATATATGTTATATATAATAGTTATTTTCCTCTAGCATAAAAGTTTGTAAATATATAATATATGTGTGCATCTGTACACAGACATATACTACACGCAATACTATATGTAATGGCAAAATGAAGATTATGAGTATTAAAAGTGCTCATATGAGCAGATATACTACACGCAATACTATACGTAATGGCAAAATGAAGATTATGAGTATTAAAAGTGCTCATATGAGCAGATATACTACACGCAATACTATATGTAATGGCAATATGATGATTATGAGTATTAAAAGTGCTCATATGAGCAGATATACTACACGCAATACTATATGTAATGGCAATATGATGATTATGAGTATTAAAAGTGCTCATATGAGCAGATATACTACACGCAATACTATATGTAATGGCAATATGATGATTATGAGTATTAAAAGTGCTCATATGAGCAGATATACTACACGCAATACTATATGTAATGGCAAAATGAAGATTAGGAGTATTATAAGTGCTCATATGAGCAGATATACTACACGCAATACTATATGTAATGGCAAAATGAAGATTATGAGTATTATAAGTGCTCATATGAGCAGATATACTACACGCAATACTATATGTAATGGCAAAATGAAGATTATGAGTATTAAAAGTGCTCATATGAGCAGATATACTACACGCAATACTATATGTATTGGCAAAATGATGATTATGAGTATTAAAAGTGCTCATATGAGCAGATATACTACACGCAATACTATATGTAATGGCAAAATGATGATTATGAGTATTAAAAGTGCTCATATGAGCAGATATACTACACGCAATACTATATGTAATGGCAAAATGATGATTATGAGTATTAAAAGTGCTCATATGAGCAGATATACTACACGCAATACTATATGTAATGGCAAAATGAAGATTAGGAGTATTAAAAGTGCTCATATGAGCAGATATACTACACGCAATACTATATGTAATGGCAAAATGAAGATTATGAATATTAAAAGTGCTCATATGAGTAGATATACTACACGCAATACTATACGTAATGGCAAAATTATGATTATGAGTATTGTGCTGCTCTGAAGAACACAAACCCTTACAATGTGCACACACACACACACACACACAGTGACAGTTGAAGTTTTTCTTCAGTCCTAAAAATGCTCCGAGCACATGATCATCGGTGTGGACACTCACTCACACACACTCTCACACACACTCTCTCAATCACGCACACACTCACACACACTTGTATACTATATATCAATTACTGTGATCTGCTTTAACTTGAACTAATGCAATGTAAATAAAACAAATATGTAAAAAAACGACAGGCATATTCCACCGCATCATGAAATCTTCATGTTACCGGGTAAATTATTATTAACTGATTAATATTTAATAGCTTGAAAAACTATGTGGAAAGGTGTCATATATTCCTTTGGTTGAACTCTGGCATGTTGGTGTGAACTCCTGTCAGTCAGTGTGTTATGATGAACCCGTTCAGAACATGTGGAAACATCTGAGAACATCTGGCAGGAACTGTGGGCGAGGCACAAGCTCAGTTCCTTCAAATTGCCATCAATTTTAGGCCTGCTTATGCAAATTGGTTTTGTCGGCTGAATGATTGACAGGCGTAATGTTTGTGCCATGAGTGTGAAACCTCAGATCAGGAAAGAATGCATCTCACGTACAAACGCAATAAAAGAAATATGGAAAAATACCATATAGCGGAGTCTAGTGTGATTGTTTGGTTAGTTCTGGTTCGGTGGACATCAAGAGAAACCTGTTCATTTAGGACATTTACAAATGGCTACTTTTATTTGGAAACCTTTATTTTTTATTATATTTTATTTTTCTAGCGCTTTATTCAATACAGATCGTTTGAAAGAAGCTTCACAGTGATAAACAGGAAAATAACGACAGGATGCAAACAGAGTTAAACTCTGCTGTAAAGAGCTCTAAAAACACAATAAATCAGTTCAGTGTTGATTCAGTTTGGTTCAGTAACTCTGTAAAGTACGTTAAAGGGGTCATCACACACACACAGTTTCTGCCAGTCTCATGTTCATCTTGAGTATCTATAGAGTAGTGTTGATCCTTCATATCTCCCAAGAGTCTTTAGTTTATCAGATTTATAAAAGACAGATACACTGTACCGATTCTTTCAGAAAACAGCCGAGTTCGTGGAGGCGTGCAGTGGGCGGAGCTAAAGAGAGCACACACACACACACACACACACACACACACTATACTTTGGTGTTGTTCACATTATATGCACTTACACGCTGATTGCCAACAAAACACACACATTTGATGCAGTTTCACTCACGCCTGCGGTTTCCACTCATGACCGGGAACAAACACACACACTTGCAGAACTCCGGAAACACAAACTGCATCCACTGTTCCCTTAACGCTGGGTTATTTGGGAAGCTGAACAAGGTGATCTTTCCCTCACACCAGAAACACACTTCTTTAGTGACATTGTTGATCTCGTGTCTAAACACACAACCCCAGCGCCGCCGACGGCTCACGTAACCCGAACGAAGCTCAGTGATGGACGCACTCTTGCTCTCGCTGTGTGTGTTCATCCGGGAGAAGTGAGCATATAAGGATATCCGCGCTTTATGACTGAAGGAGTGTATCTGGCACAGAAATTTTGGCCACTGCATCACAAGTCATGCAGTTCATCCAGATATTCATCCAGTTCCTTTTGTTTGAGAATGGATTCCTCACGACGGTGTGGCCATAGGTCCACATCTGATCTGGATCCGGCCCGGATTTGGTTGACTACAGTAACCTCAGGATAAGGATGAGACAGAGACTAAAACCCAGTTTACACCTGGTATTAAAGGGATGTTTCCCTCAATAACTGTGCAGAAACTGTAAGTCATTCATGGAAGTGTTATTGACATTATGCCGTCGCTATCTGCCATTGTCTGTGATGTTTGTTTACTGTAATATTTACCAGATAATAATAGGCTACTAGCTACTTAATTAACTGAATTCATAAAAACAACCATTTTAATTTTTTTTTCTTTTTAATTTCATTTCTATGAAAAGATTTCCCACAAATTCTGTGTTGTGTATTTTCTGGTAATCAAATGAAGATATAAAACATTAATTTAATTTACCTTTTAATTTAATTAAAAAAACTTTTTTGTCAAACAAAGAGCTTTATACTGTTAAAATTAAAACATGGAAGAAAAACTGTAATTTATTACTGTACAACAGTAATATATTTGTCAAGTTAAACCTGACTTTTATTTTGACGGGTTGCCGTGAAGAGCTTTGAGTTTGTGTGTGTTTATGATATGACGGTAGTTTTTCTCAAATTAAACGGTAAAATGCTCATGAAGTGACTCTCAGAGCGGCTCTGGGGATGAAGTTCATGCGTTCATGTCCTCGTATGAGATGGAAACACGCGACTGTGTGATTCATTGTGTGTGTGTGTGTGAGGTAAATTAAACCGCGCGTCATATTTACAGTCTTTTTGTGGTTTAATATTCACAGGCACTCGTCTTTATCACCAGATGTGTCTTAGGTACCAAAATTAGGCACCGATTGATTTAATGTGAATCGGTACTCGGTAGTACCGACTTTATTCGGTCAGTGTCCTTAAAAGTACAGAGTTCGGTACCCAACCCTACTAGTTGCTGTTTGAGCATAAACAACATCTGCAAAGTTACGACGCTCAAAGTTCAAAGCAAAGGGAGATATTTTATTTTACAGAAAGCGCTGTTTAAGGACTATAACAAACAGTAGGGACTACGACACATGACATCACTAACCCTAAAATTTACATAAGCCCCGCCCCCGGGAACATGTTGAGAAGAGGAAGAGTTGCTGTAGTCGAGCACATTTGGGAGTCGCTCAAGCTCATCCGTCTTTCACATTTATTAATACAGTACGAACAGAAATGCAATCGCATGTCATAAAGCAAGATGACAACATAAGTTATAACCGTAAGTAAACTAAACTATCCCTGTTCTCTCTTCATGCAGCAGATATTCTCTGGCTCATCTCACAACAGTTCCCACACCAGCGGTTTATAGATTATCATGACAGAATATGCTAATCGATGACTGAAGATTGTTAACTCATAAATTCATCAACTATCCCTTCAGAAGCGTCCTGTCTCATTCTACATGTTGTCTCTTCTTCTTGAGTCTCTCCATCATTGTCCGACTCCGGTTTGAACATAAAAGGCTGAACAGTTTCGGACATTTTCAGAGTGTGTCTGCGTGAGGTAAATCAGAGCTGCTAACATGAGCTCTTGAAGCCACGCCCTCTTCTAGAAAGGGGGCGGGAGCAGCAGCTCATTTGCATTTTAAGGGACACAAAAACAGCATTTTTTAAATTATCTGTGGAGTATTTTGAGCTAAAACTTCACATACACACACATCAGAGACTTATTTTACATCTTGTAAAAAGGGGCATTATGGGACCCATTTAAGATGCGTTTTGGTTGATCGGATCACAAGTAGATGAGGGAGACACATTCCCGTTTACACCTGGTGTTTTAATCCGTCTCTTTTGTCCACTTTCAACCACTTCTGTCCTGATTTCTTTTGAGGGGAGGGTCTATGGGCGGAGGCTTTTTCAGATCTTTCACTCTATTGGACAAAATAAGCGCAATTTACATATGAACGTGACCGGAGACTACAGAAAAACACACAGAGAGCATCAGCTTTCGTTTCTGCTCTGACAGACACGAGACCAGCTGAACACTGTGAGTGTGTGTTAGAAATCAGGAGTAGAGAGAGAACATTGTGCTTGGTGCATATTCAACTTGCGGAAAAAAATGTAACTGGCGCGACGACGGCGTCGGACGTAGCGTAAGCATTTTGAACTGCGAGAGGCGCTACACTTTCTGCGCAAGTTAAATACGGAAGGCGGTCCGCCGGAAGCTAGATATTTTACTTTATAACGTGTTAAATATAGATATTTTTCTTACACAAACCCATCGCTTCACTTCAGAAGGCCTTTATTAACCCCCCGGAGCCGTGTGGAGCAGTTATATGATGGATAGATGCACTTTTATAATGGATGGATGCACTTTTTGGGCTGCCATTTACTGCTACTCAAACCCCACCTGGGGGTCTGGGGGTGTTGCGCCCTTAATTAGCTTATTGAAGTAAAATCAAATTGGCTGTATCATTTCAATATTTATTTTAAATCTTGTCTAGTTGAATTGTATATAACTGAGTTTCAAAGTAATAAAAAAAAAACAGTTGACATGACTTTTTGATCATATTATTTACAATTTTTGTTGTAAGCATAAACTGCATGGAACTTATTTCCATTTCTTATTTTCTAACAGGCTTCTTTTTTTTTTTTTGCAATTGCAATTCACCTGCAAGTTGTTACAAAAAAGTACAGTTAATTGGCCGTACAAGTAATTTCAACTTTCCACAAGTTTTGTCATTTCATATGAAGTTGAAATACATGACTTTTTGTGATTCAATGATTTTTGTCACTTGTTTTAAGCATAAACTGTGCTCTTATTTTACACTTTAAAAAATGCTGGGTTAAAAAAAAAAAAATTTGGGCCATCAATCGAGCGATGTTTTGACCCAGCATGCTGGGCTATTTTTTAAAGGTTTAAAATTACTACACACTGCTTGGTTAAAATTAACTTAAAATGGGCTGGAAATTAAACCCAGAAATCTTGGTAATTTTAAAATCACTTTTACACACACAGTATGACTATCAAAAGGTCAAAAAGTTTATTAAAAACAAGAACAAGGGCAATAGTCAAAACAACAATGTGCAAGTGAGAAGAAATGCAGAAAAGAATGATAAAAATACTATATAATGTATATACATACACTATATTGGCAAAAGTATTCCCTCCAAAGTATTCGTAAAATCACAGAGCGGGGTCAGCGCATGCTGAGGGTCACAGTGCGCAGAAGACGCCAACTTTCTGCAGAGTCAATAGCTCCAGACCTCCAAACTTCTGTGGCCTTCAGATGAGCTCAAGAACAGTGCGTAGAGAGCTTCATGGAATGGGTTTCCATGGCCGAGCAGCTCATCCAAGCCTTACATTACCAAGAGCAATGCAAAGCGTGGGATGCAGTGGGGTAAAGCACGCCGCCACTGGACTCTAGAGCAGTGAGACGTGTTCTCTGGCGTAACCAATCACGCTTCGCAGTCTGCCAATCCCATGGACGAGTCTGGGTTTGGCGGTTGCCAGGGGAACGGGTCTTGCCTGACTGCATTGTGCCAAGTGTAAAGTTTGGTGGAGGGGGGATTATGAGGTGGGGTTGTTTTTCAGGGGTTGGGCTTGGCCTCTTAGTTCCAGTGAAAGGAACTCTTAATGCTTCAGCATACCAAGACATTTTGGACAATTTCATGCTCCCAACTTTGTGGGAACAGTTTGGGGATGGCCCCTTTCTGTTCCAACATGACTGCGCTCCAGTGCACAAAGCGTCGGTCCATAAAGACATGGATGAGCGAGTTTGGTGTGGAGGAACTTGACTGGCCTGCACAGAGTCCTGACCTCATCCCGATAGAACAGCTTTGGGATGAATTAGAGCGGAGACTGCGAGCCAGGCCTTCTCATCCAACATCAGTGCCTGACCTCACAAATGCGCTTCTAGAAGAATGGTCAAAAATTCCCATAAACACACTCCTAAACCTTGTGGAAAGCCTTCCCAGAAGAGTTGAAGCTGTTATAGCTGCAAAGGGTGGGCCAACTCCATATTAATCCCTACGGATTAAGAATGGGATGGCATTAAAGTTCATGGGCATATAAAGGCAGGCGTCCCAATACTTTTGGCAATATAGTGTATAAAAAAAAGTTTTTTACAGGAGCAATAAAAGACTCTTCAAACACATGCA
>CM077194.1:1675797-1710797 GCA_039654625.1 Rhinogobio ventralis
AGAAAGAGAGAGAGAGAGACTGTTTGAAAAATGATGCAAAAAAATATTTTTTTTACCTAAATAATATTTCTTGAATTAACCGATGTATTTATACGCACGGACCTCCTAAACCTGCATCAATCATAATCATAAATGACAGTCTCACGGTGCCATCATGTGCTCATCTTCTTCTCATGGCTCTTCTCATTTTTGTCTGAAAAAAGAAATGCAAATCATAGTTGTGTTATTTATGCATAAATTATGCAATTATCATAATGCAATGGTAAACACTTAAAAAAAATGAATAAATGCAAAAATTATTGATGCCACTATCTATAAAAATTCCCAATGAGAAAACGCATTAGTCCACAACAACATATAATTAACCCTGTAAAGCCTGACATATGAAATAATAGTCAGGAAAAAAGTTTTAAATCGTGTGTTTTATTTGACCCATCAGGCTCTTATTGCTCATATAGTGAGAATATGAATTTCTGATGCTTGTAATGTAAATCAATGAGATCTTTATAACAGTATAAATGCATATGAATATCAATATCTGCCAGATGACAGATTGTGTGACAGCAAAGTTGATCATTTAAATCGCATAGAAATCTGACTTTAAAGGGTAAACTTGAGATGGAGATCTTCTGCAAACGTCCAACAAAACACAAGTGGAGGCAGACCAAGGCCTGAAGTGTCTGAAAGCCAAACGCCACGGTGATAAAGAGCTATCGATCGAGCGCGCGCACGGCTCCACAGGGTTCGTGTGAAAGCCCATTGACGGCTAAAGCTCAAGTAACATGAGATCGGGGGTCTCGATCAGTCATTAACCCCCTCAGATGGGCAACATTAAGCAGCAGGCAAAATATTTCTATTTTTCCATCAATATTTTATCACGTGCAAAGCCGGAAACAAAGATAGAGCAGCTTTGAAAGTAATGGCCCCCCATCTGCTTTTATAGATCTGAGAGGGGCTGTTTTTGCCCTTTGACAGGAACAGACGTCTGGAGACACGGGAACACATGAATACAGGAGTCGGATGTCAGACGAGCATCACGCACAGAACACACGGAGGAAAGCAGCTTCAACACGGGATCAATGGGATTAAGCCTCAACATGCACTCACAAGTTGATTTCTGCCTCTCGTTCATTCAGATGAGCTACATTTGGGAGATTGTGTGTGTTTTTCAGTAAAGAAAAAGACATGTTAGTGTTTAACATCCAGCTGTGTGTCAGGGTTATTATAGTTTACTGAAACTATACAAATAAATTTGTTTGCTTGAAATAAAAAAAACGTATTTTATTTTAATTAATTAAAATATTGACAAGTCTTTTAAATGAATTAAAACTCTATTAATTAAAAACATGATAAGTTGAATTAATATAAAATAAAAAATAAATATACCACAATAAATTAAAACAATGAATTTTTTTGTTGTTGCTTGAAATAAAATATTAAATTAAATAAAAATGATTATTATTTATTTTATTTCAACTGAACTCATTTTTATTTAATTTAACTTGTAATAAAATATAAATAAAAATAAAACTATATTGACATAAAATATATATGTTTAAATGACAAACACACAACAAAATTACTAAAACTAACTAAAATAAAATAAAACTATTATAAAAAATATAATATAATATTATATATAATTATAAAAAATAAAAACACTCAAAATATTAATACAAATAAAGTCTTTTAAATTAATTAAAACTCAGTAAGATAATTTAATAAAATAAGTTGAACCAACATAAAATATTTAGTTTGACAAATGTAATAAAAATTAAATATACCACAATGAATTAAAAAATAAAATACATTTTTGTTGCTTGAAATAAAATAAACATTAACTGAAATAAAATATTAAATCAAATAAAACTTATTTTATTTCAACTGAACATTCTCATTTTCATTTATTTTAACTTGTACTAAAATATAACTAAACTGAAATAAAAATAAAACTATATTGACATAAAAAATGTATATATATACATGTTTAAATGACAAAAACACACAAAAAAATTACTAAAACTAACTAAAATGAAAATTATTAAAATAAGTCTTTTAAATTAATTAAAACTCAGTAAGATAATAAAAAATCGTTGAACCAACATAAAATATTTAATTTGACTAATGTAATAAAATTAAACACCACAATAAATTAAAACAATAAAATACATTGAACCACTGACAGCTTTAGTTTATAATGTAGGGGGCGGGGCTTCAGATTCTAGAGAGCATTTGATTGGACAGAAAATCTAATGAGAAGCTGAACTGCAGAGTGATGTCATCAAAATCATTAATCCAATGAGAGACTGTAAGATTTGAACGCTTATGTCTTCTAAATGTGAATTTTGTCATTGTTTTAAGCTTAAAGATAACAGTAAGACTAACATAATCATACTAAAAGCCAAAGAACTTTGGTTTCATGTGGACTTAAAAAAAAACCTCATTCTTATACAATTAATATAATGCAGTTTTATATCAATCTTATAATATCTTTTAATGATATTAGAGTAATAATATAATAAATATTTAATATAGGGTAAACGTACCTATTAAGCTCACCAAAGTCTACATTGAGACATTTTAGTACAAGAAGTTATGTTAAAATAAAATATTAATGTCTCACACAATAATATTTTATTTTAAAATGACAAAAGCATTTCAATTAAGATATACATCATTAAATGCAAGTAGTGTGGCTGTGCTTTAATGGGTACATGCACACCCCTGTTCCCATTAAGCTCACAACATGTTCTTTTGGGGAAAATTCTTGTTTATTTTAAACAACATTTTTAAAGAATAATTGTATAAAGATTAACTTGAAGTGACAACCATCAGTTAATATTTAAAGTCTGTTTATGGAGTATTTACATAGACGTTCAGTGTGGGTGAGCTTAAAGGGAGCACACTGAGTTTAACTGGAACAGCAACATTTTTTAAATTAATAAATATTATTAAATTACATTTAAAAGGACAATATATGTTCTGTAGCACCTGCGCTATGTTGCTAAAACTATCTTTTGGATCGAACTGTAATTATTTCCCACATCCAGGTTCCAGGTTATAATATGCAAAAGTGTAATTAATCTCTTAATTTTGCAGTAAGAAGTTATACTTATCCGAAATAAAGGCTTAAACATCTAAAAAAATGCACATTCATGAAACCCTAAAACAAATTTTCTGAGATTTTAACAGAGTTATGAGTGTTGAGCATCATAGAAGTCAATGTTATCATCCAGTCGTTTTGATTGTAGGAGAAAACTAGTTAATTTTAAACCTTTTTGCACTATATTCAACTTCCGGGTTTAAATTCATCTTTGCATCAGTACTAGTTTTCTAGTACGCGATGACTCATCTGTGTCTCATAATTATTCATGAGTCTGCGTGTCCTTATCCTATGAGAAGAGGCCTCGCTTAATTATTCATGAGACTGCGTGTCCTTATCCTATGAGAAGACGACTCGCTTAATTATTCATGAGTCTGCGTGCCCTTAACCTATGAGAAGAGGCCTCGCTTACTTATTCATGAGACTGCGTGTCCTTATCCTATGAGAAGACTCGCTTAATTATTCATGAGTCTGCGTGCCCTTAACCTATGAGAAGAGGCCTCGCTTAATTATTCATGAGACTGCGTGTCCTTATCCTATGAGAAGACGACTCGCTTAATTATTCATGAGTCTGCGTGCCCTTAACCTATGAGAAGAGGCCTCGCTTAATTATTCATGAGTCTGCGTGTCCTTATCCTATGAGAAGAGGCCTCGCTTAATTATTCATGAGTCTGCGTGCCCTTATCCTATGAGAAGAGGCCTCGCTTAATTATTCATGAGTCTGCGTGTCCTTATCCTATGAGAAGAGGCCTCGCCTAATTATTCATGAGACTGCGTGTCCTTATCCTATGAGAAGAGGCCTCGCTTAATTATTCATGAGTCTGCGTGTCCTTATCCTATGAGAAGAGGCCTCGCTTAATTATTCATGAGTCTGCGTGTCCTTATCCTATGAGAAGAGGCCTCGCTTAATTATTCATGAGACTGCGTGTCCTTATCCTATGAGAAGAGGTCTCGCTTAATTATTCATGAGACTGCGTGTCCTTATCCTATGAGAAGAGGTCTCGCTTAATTATTCATGAGTCTGCGTGCCCTTAACCTATGAGAAGAGGCCTCGCTTAATTATTCATGAGACTGCGTGTCCTTATCCTATGAGAAGACGACTCGCTTAATTATTCATGAGTCTGCGTGCCCTTAACCTATGAGAAGAGGCCTCGCTTAATTATTCATGAGTCTGCGTGTCCTTAACCTATGAGAAGAGGCCTCGCTTAATTATTCATGAGTCTGCGTGTCCTTATCCTATGAGAAGAGGCCTCGCTTAATTATTCATGAGTCTGCGTGTCCTTATCCTATGAGAAGAGGCCTCGCTTAATTATTCATGAGTCCGCGTGTCCTTATCCTATGAGAAGAGGCCTCGCTTAATTATTCATGAGTCTGCGTGTCCTTATCCTATGAGAAGAGGCCTCGCTTAATTATTCATGAGTCTGCGTGTCCTTATCCTATGAGAAGAGGCCTCGCTTAATTATTCATGAGACTGCGTGTCCTTATCCTATGAGAAGAGGCCTCGCTTAATTATTCATGAGTCTGCGTGTCCTTATCCTATGAGAAGAGGCCTCGCTTAATTATTCATGAGACTGCGTGTCCTTATCCTATGAGAAGAGGTCTCGCTTAATTATTCATGAGACTGCGTGTCCTTATCCTATGAGAAGAGGCCTCGCTTAATTATTCATGAGACTGCGTGTCCTTATCCTATGAGAAGAGGTCTCGCTTAATTATTCATGAGACTGCGTGTCCTTATCCTATGAGAAGAGGTCTCGCTTAATTATTCATGAGACTGCGTGTCCTTATCCTATGAGAAGAGGTCTCGCTTAATTATTCATGAGACTGCGTGTCCTTATCCTATGAGAAGAGGTCTCGCTTAATTATTCATGAGACTGCGTGTCCTTATCCTATGAAAAGAGGCCTTTAATGGAGAGATGCATTAATGGATCAAAAACGAGTGTTTGTTTTTGCTTTGTAAGAGTTTCTGCGTCGCATAAGTTCTCTTCAGTAGATCCTGAGTCTTCGAAACAAATTCATCCACACTGTGAGTGTAACCGCTCTTTACGGCCCATTAACCGATCAAACATAAAACGCTGCAAAATAAGTCTCAAAAGTTATCAATGATGCAACAGCGTGTCGTATATATTTTCTATGCAGAGAACATGCGAATGTCTGTGTATATGTATATATATCTATGGTTGCTGTGCTGTCAGTCAGACTCCCCTCATCAGTTTAACCACGCCCACTGAAACGGGGTTTCATGACACTTTAAGGGGCTCCTCTGGTGAAAGCTTTCAGACAGCTTTCAAAATGGCCGCTAGACAGTGTGAACACATGGATGCCCATATCTCAGTGTGCAAAGGTCTGATTAGCTTAAAATTAAAGGAGGTATATAGTAACAAGCATGTCAATTGGTTAAGACATCAAGTAGGATAAATGATTTTTTTCTTTTTATAATCTGAGCGCAAAGATAGTAGTGTGCTTAATGGGCATTTGAGTTTAATAGGTACGTTTACCCTAGTGCATATATTTAGCAAAACGCTCTTCTCTAGAGTTAATTTTTCTAGCTAGCTAACATGCTAACAAGCTGTTTTACTGATGTATTTCCGCGGTTGAAACATTCATTGAACGATCTTTCAACATTCCTTCAGATGTCCATTCATGTTTATTTGCTTCAGTAACTAATAGTAAAGAGGAAGAGATGATCGGTTCACGAGCCGCTTGATCTGAGGCGATCTGTCGCGCCACATTAAAGAGCGCCAAAACGGTATTTATTGTTTGAATTTTGTAATAAAACTGACATCATTTGAAAGCTGAGACTTTGTTTCATATCAAAAATGTACCTGCTTTGTCGTCTCTGTCAGTGTTCTCTTTGCTCCGCGAAGTTTTTTCACTGCCTGTGAGAAAATGGATGTGAGGCATTTCAAGATGGCCGCCGAGTGAAATGGCATGTCTTAAAGGGACAGTGACAATATTCACGAAACGGATAAAAACTCTTCCATAAGAAAGAAAATCTTCGTATGCTCTCACTATTTCTTATATACAGCACTTCTCGTGTTTATTGCCCCCTTAAGATCATCACATTAGAATGATTTGTGAAGGATCATGTGACACTGAAGACTGGAGTAATGATGATAAATTCAGCTTTGATCACAGGAATAAATTACACTTCACTATACACTCACCTAAAGGATTATTATGAACACCATACTAATACTGTGTTTGACCCCCTTTCGCCTTCAGAACTGCCTTAATTCTACGTGCCATTGATTCAACAAGGTGCTGAAAGCATTCTTTAGAAATGTTGGCCCATATTGATAGGATAGCATCTTGCAGTTGATGGAGATTTGTGGGATGCACATCCAGGGCACGAAGCTCCCGTTCCACCACATCCCAAAGATGCTATATTGGGTTGAGATCTGGTGACTGTGGGGGCCATTTTAGTACAGTGAACTCATTGTCATGTTCAAGAAACCAATTTGAAATGATTCGAGCTTTGTGACATGGTGCATTATCCTGCTGGAAGTAGCCATCAGAGGATGGGTACATGGTGGTCATAAAGGGATGGACATGGTCAGAAACAATGGTCAGGTAGGCCGTGGCATTTAAACGATGCCCAATTGGCACTAAGGGGCCTAAAGTGTGCCAAGAAAACATCCCCCACACCATTACACCACCACCACCAGCCTGCACAGTGGTAACAAGGCATGATGGATCCATGTTCTCATTCTGTTTACGACAAATTCTGACTCTACCATCTGAATGTCTCAACAGAAATCCTGACTCATCAGACCAGGCAACATTTTTCCAGTCTTCAACTGTCCAATTATGGTGAGCTCGTGCAAATTGTAGCCTCTTTTTCCTATTTGTAGTGGAGATGAGTGGTACCCGGTGGGGTCTTCTGCTGTTGTAGCCCATCCGCCTCAAGGTTGTGCGTGTTGTGGCTTCACAAATGCTTTGCTGCATACCTCGGTTGTAACGAGTGGTTATTTCAGTCAAAGTTGCTCTTCTATCAGCTTGAATCAGTCGGCCCATTCTCCTCTGACCTCTAGCATCAACAAGGCATTTTCGCCCACAGGACTGCCGCATACTGGATGTTTTTCCCTTTTCACACCATTCTTTGTAAACTCTAGAAATGGTTGTGCGTGAAAATCCCAGTAACTGAGCAGATTGTGAAATACTCAGACCGGCCCGTCTGGCACCAACAACCATGCCACGCTCAAAATTGCTTAAATCACCTTTCTTTCCCATTCTGACATTCAGTTTGGAGTTCAGGAGATTGTCTTGACCAGGACCACACCCCTAAATGCATTGAAGCAACTGCCATGTGATTGGTTGATTAGATAATTGCATTAATGAGAAATTGAACAGGTGTTCCTAATAATCCTTTAGGTGAGTGTATATTCACATAGAGAACAGCTGTTTTACATTGGAATAATATTTCACATTTTTTAGTGTATTTCTGATCAAATAAATGCATTCAAAAACATTAACAAATCTTGTCTTATTTGAATTTAGATAACAATAATAATGAGTAACAGTGATGCAGTGTTAGAAATCAGGCTTTATGTCTTAAACAGCCTTTTAAACCAGTCTAACGATTGTGCCGGAGTCATAAATCCATAACCAGAACATAAATAGTTGTGAGATTATGACCTCATATCCATTAGCCTGCAGATCAAACCTCCAGAGCGTCTTAACCATCACAAAAGCCTAATATACGACAACAGATTCCGGTTATAATCCTGCAGGTTTAACAAATCTCATCTCATATCCACATATTTCAGCTGGGAAAACAATGACTTCAAATGGCAGGTTTGCTTTCTCGTGGAACTAGATGTCATTTTACCATTTAACATTTTACATAATTGTGCGCAGCCCCTTAATGGCAGCAAGCCGTCTGAAGACGAGGGGCCTCCGCCGGCTCCGGAGCTGCAGGGGCCCGTGTGTGTGTGTGTGAGAGCCTGAAGTCTTGGGTTACCATAATTGATGTTAATAAAGGCCCTGCAGTCATTGTTCCAGCGCTTGAGAGACGCAGGTGAGCAGGAGGAGGGAGACTTCTCAGGTTCACGCCAATCATTCGTGATTGACATGTCAGATCTCAGCATTTCTCAAGATTAAAAAGCTTGATTTCAGATTTTAAAAAATGCTGGGTTGTTTCAACCCATGTTTGGGTCAAATATGGACAAACACAATGGTTCAATTAAAATTGTAATCCAAACGATTGGGTTTGTCCATATTTGACCCAAACATGGGTTGAAACAACCCAGCATTTTTTAGTGTCTTGGGAAAAAATCGGAGAAACATCAACACTGAAGGCAAAAAGAGGAACAACAAATGATGTCAAACACACATACACAAAATAATACAACTGGAGATTTAATTACACGTTATTTGGTTATATTTTCATATTATTATACCTGAGTTTGTAAATGTATATTATTCAATAAAAAAAAGATGTTAAACAAGAGTGAAATTGCAGTGACATAAATCAAAAAATTGTTATAGTTAACTGAAACTTAAAGCATGAAAATACATTTTTGTTACTTGAAATAAACGTTAATAAATACGGACATTTCTCATTTTAATTTAGTACTTTAGTTATAAATAAAATAAAAACTATATATACAAACAAACAAATACTATTAAAAATGACAAAAACACCCCACAGAATTACAAAAACTTTAATTAAAATGAAAACGCTAGTTCACATTTCTATTGTTTATTAGTGTAATTAATGCACTTTTATTAACACTTTGAATTCGTTTTTATTTTACACATTTTATTTTTAGTTTAAGTTTTGTTTTGTCATTTTTTTGCCTTTAGTTTGTCCGTATTTTTTTTAGTATAATTAATATACTTTTATAGTATTTATTAATATATTGAATTAGGTTTTGTTTTTATACTTTCCATTTTTTGTTAGTTTTATTTTTAAAACGTATATTTATTCATTTTATTTCAGTTTTAGCGATAGTACTTCAACTTTAACTAAATGAAAATTAGAAATATTGCAACTAACTGAAATAAAATAACTTCAAAATTTTATTTTAATTTAACGTAAAGTTAACAAAATAACTAACACTTTAACTGAAATAAAAATGAAAACAGACAATGTAAAAGTAAAAAGTGATTCAATTAAAACCTATAATAACACTAGTTCATATTTCTTTTTAGTATAATTAATATACTTTTATAGTATGTATTAATATTTTGAATTGTTTTTATATTTCCCATTTTCATTTTAGTTTAAGTTATATATATATATATATATATATATATATATTATATTTATTAATTTTATTTCAGTTTCAGTCTTAGCGATAATACTTTACTAAATAAAACTAATACAGACAAAAAACAAAACAAACTAAAAATAAAATAAAAATGGAAAATATAAAAAACAAACTAAATATTAATAAATATTATAAAATTATATTAATTATACTAAAAAACACTGCAATAGAAATGTGAACTAGTGTTATTTTAGCATAGTTTTTTATGGAATCACTTTTTATTTTTAATATTTTCTGTTTTTATTTTAATTTTGCTTATAGATTTAGTCATTTTTTTTAACTATACGTTAATGTTATTTTATTTCATTTATTCAGTTAAAGTTGAAGTATATCGCTGAAATAAACGTAATAAATATACATGTTTTAAAAACATTTAAAAAACAAAATACAGACGAAAAAACCCCAAAACAAACTAAAAATAAAATAAAAAACGGAAAATATAAAAACTAATTCAAAATATTAATAAATAGGCTATATTTTCTTTCAAGTAACGAAAATGTTTTTGAAAAAAAAAAAGAGTTTTAGTTAATATCTATGTATTATTATACACTCTGTTAGCATGCTCATTTATTATGATTTTCCTATAGTAAAGCAGCCGAAACGAGCCGTTTCCTCCGAACAGAGCTGCTCTTTGTGTGACAGTGAGTGACGTGAGACGGACAGCAGAAAAACCCCATCAGGATTCGTTTTCACTCACAACTCTTAATTCTCATGTCTTCCCATTGTGTCCCAGAATCCCTCAGGGCTGCGGGGTAATGAGACATAATTGAGGGAAGGTCACGGATCATTAATTCACCTGGACGGGTGACAGGTAGCGGCATCTGAGCAACATGAGACACAGGAAGCCGCCAGAACAACATCCTGTCAGTGGCAAACCCATGATGTCATTGCAACAATGAGCACTCAGAGGCCGGCCGCGTCCCAAATCACAGACCCTCTGAGTAGGCTCTTATTTTGAATGAGTAATTACATCATGACCGCTTATACAGTATGAATGTACTTCACAGTCACGTGACCTGTCAGCGTCAGTTCATAAACCCTCTCCCGTGGCCTCATGGGATAGTAAAGTGTCCATCGTATGCACACTTCAGAATCTCGCCGGAAATAGTAGGTCATCTTCTCGCCTACTCTGTGAATTCTACTATATAGTAGGGAAGATGTGACTTCGGATGCAGCCTCTGATTCAATCATCAGAGAGCAAGCCGAGCACACTGCAGTCTGGGATAGAGCATTCAGAGCAGTATTTTTGTTGCATACTATACATTAGGGGTGACAGTTTTAAAACTAAAACCATTAAAAAATATAGCTGCAAGCAGCAGTTATTGGGGCCAAGCACAAACAACACACTAAGTCATGTCATCTTGGCTAGGAGCATCGGACCAACTGCAACAATGAGCAATTAAAGACATATTAAGATCATTTTAGATCAAGTACAATCACTAGTCATATGATTGGAATTGTTTTTCACTTTCGACCAATAGGTGGCGCTGTGACCAAATTGATGTGGTGTGTTCAGAATGAGGTGACAATGACACGTGCAAAGTTTGGTGTCAATATTCCAAAGCACTGCAGAGATACAGAGTCGTTTTGGCATCATGCCTCAACTTTGTTGCTACGCAATACGAAAACGGTTTCGTTTATCCGTCACAAAATCCATAAATTTAAACAGCACAATCTGAAGATGATACGATTCTAATTTGTACTGTCAGGGCATGGTGCCGAAGACACATACCAAGTTTGTAACGATACGCCAATGCATTCGTAAAATCTAGCATTTTATGACCAAATTCAAAATGGCCGACGCTCAAAATGGCCGATGCTCAAAATGGCTGACGCTCAAAATGGCCGATATGGTAAAAACTCGGCATGCTGAACCGAATCTAAAGAGACCAGTTTTTTTATTTTTGGTCAAAGCGTTCAGAAGTTATAAGCAAAAAAAAAAAAGTTCATATACCGAATCTATGCAGGTATCCTCAGATCATGGTTGTCATAACACACACCAATTTTGGGCAGAATGCGCTAAAGAGATATAGCCTCGCGTTCATTTTGGCGCACTCTTCGTTGAATTCACCATTACGGTTTAAAAGTTATTAGCATAAACCTAAGTGCAATTTTAAACAGGTGGTGGCGCTAGAGGGATTGAGTTAGAGACTCGAAATTTGCTCTGGTGACAGTTCAAATTTCATAACTTTCCCACAAGCATTTATGGGCTGCCATAGACTTCCAGAGCGGAAGAAGAAACGGAAGAATAATAAGAACGCCAATGGATACAAAAAAAATTGTGATTTGAAATAAAATAAATGTAAAAACCTTATTTTATTTCAGCTAGCCTAGTTGCCAAAGCAACATTTCCCATTTTCATTTAGTTTACCTTGATGTACTAACAATACGGCAATACGTTCGCAAAATATAGCATTTTACGACAAAATTCTAAATGGCTGACGCTCAAATTGGCCAATATGGTAAACTAAAATATGGTATGATGCACCGAATTGCCAAAGCAACATTTCCCATTTTCATTTAGTTTACCTTGATGTACTAACCAAAATTAATAAAAACTACATAGACATAAAAAAAAAACTTTCATTAATTAAAAAAACTTCCTGTTAAAGTGCAACAGTGTAACTAATTTGCATAATGCCAACCCATTGGCTGAACGAGAACAGCGTCTCTTTGCCCCGCCCTCAAACACTGTAGCTGTCGCTGAGCCTGAAAGAGTTTGGTTTGTGTTGTTCATGTCGAGAAGCCGTTTTCTGTGCTGTGAATTCACTTTGATTCACTTCCAAAGAATGAAGACTCGTGCTGGAATTGATATGGAAAAAATTACACCATCGTTACTGTTCGCATCACTGAGGAAAAGCTGAAATCCATATATGGTAATGGATGTTTCCTTTCCGACATGCGCTATAAGCAGTCGACCAATCACAACAGACTGAGCCGTCTGACCAATCAGAGCAGAGCAGCTCTCAGAAAGGAGAGAGAGTGAATGAGAGACTCTTTGAGAAATGAGGTGACGTGTATATTATGAGAAATTAAAGTGTTTTTTGACCTTGGATGCATGTAAATAAGGAACCTTTAAAATAGCACAACAGGGTCACTTTAATAAATGTCTGTGATTGCAAGCAAATTTATAGAAACTAAACGATCGCTCAGCAAATCCAAAACTGCAATTTTTTTGTTTATTAATAATGTGAAGTTGCTCTGAAACAATCTGTGTTGAGTGCTATAGAAATAAATGTGACTTAATTCATTTTAAATAATTTACATGCAATAATCATGACAGTTAATTATCAAATGTAAGTTTTGAGACTTTTTGAAGTTGCATTCCAAATCCACTTTGCTAAAAAATATATTTTGCCGAATATTGCAGAACTCGCTCTACTAAATACTTCAATAAAAATGAAGAAAATATACGAAAAGTGGAAATAAAGTGCATGTCTAACATGTGTTTATCGGTTAGGGGCAGGTTTAAGGAGGCCTTTAATGCACCATTAATTTAATCATTTTAACAAATATAATCATTTACACTGTTATTATTGCGTACTGTTAATGTACAACAACACTGAGGTGCAAATTGTATCTGCCACTATTTATAAGTATCAATATCATCTAACTAGTGTAAGTAGCCACTGCCTTTGCTAAATGTAGTAGGTACTTTTCAGTGTTCAAGTTTCAGTTATGGAGCCAGATCAGCCTCAAAAATAATACATTTACAAAACTAAATTCATAAATACACATATTTAAGTTAAAGTATAAATATGCTCACACAAATGCATCGTACCTTAATAAATTAAAAACCTTTACACAAATATGTATACACTCACCTAAAGGATTATTAGGAACACCATACTAATACTGTGTTTGACCCCCTTTCGCCTTCAGAACTGCCTTAATTCTACGTGGCATTGATTCAACAAGGTGCTGAAAGCATTCTTTAGAAATGTTGGCCCATATTGATAGGATAGCATCTTGCAGTTGATGGAGATTTGTGGGATGCACATCCAGGGCACGAAGCTCCCGTTCCACCACATCCCAAAGATGCTCTATTGGGTTGAGATCTGGTGACTGTGGGGGCCATTTTAGTACAGTGAACTCATTGTCATGTTCAAGAAACCAATTTGAAATGATTCGAGCTTTGTGACATGGTGCATTATCCTGCTGGAAGTAGCCATCAGAGGATGGGTACATGGTGGTCATAAAGGGATGGACATGGTCAGAAACAATGCTCAGGTAGGCCGTGGCATTTAAACGATGCCCAACTGGCACTAAGGGGCCTAAAGTGTGCCAAGAAAACATCCCCCACACCATTACACCACCACCACCACCAGCCTGCACAGTGGTAACAAGGCATGATGGATCCATGTTCTCATTCTGTTTACGCCAAATTCTGACTCTACCATCTGAATGTCTTAACAGAAATCGAGACTCATCAGACCAGGCAACATTTTTCCAGTCTTCAACTGTCCAATTTTGGTGAGTTCGTGCAAATTGTAGCCTCTTTTTCCTATTTGTAGTGGAGATGAGTGGTACCCGGTGGGGTCTTCTGCTGTTGTAGCCCATCCGCCTCAAGGTTGTGCGTGTTGTGGCTTCACAAATGCTTTGCTGCATACCTCGGTTGTAACGAGTGGTTATTTCAGTCAAAGTTGCTCTTCTATCAGCTTGAATCAGTCGGCCCATTCTCCTCTGACCTCTAGCATCAACAAGGCATTTTCGCCCACAGGACTGCCGCATACTGGATGTTTTTCCCTTTTCACACCATTCTTTGTAAACTCTAGAAATGGTTGTGCGTGAAAATCCCAGTAACTGAGCAGATTGTGAAATACTCAGACCGGCCCGTCTGGCACCAACAACCATGCCATGCTCAAAATTGCTTAAATCACCTTTCTTTCCCATTCTGACATTCAGTTTGGAGTTCAGGAGATTGTCTTGACCAGGACCACACCCCTAAATGCATTGAAGCAACTGCCATGTGATTGGTTGATTAGATAATTGCATTAATGAGAAATTGAACAGGTGTTCCTAATAATCCTTTAGGTGAGTGTATATCAAGTTCCTGAATTAATTTCCATCACACATTTATGAATCATGTGACATGTATTTATGGATCGTTGAATCTGCATTTGCAAATCGTCACACGTTTATTTAGGTAAGATGCATTTGTGTATTTATGAATTGTGTTTTGAATTTACGAATCGGATTTTGTGAATTGTGCTGTGCATTTATGAATTTTGTAAATGTATTATTTTTGAGACTGACCTGGCTCCATATCAGAGGGTTTCTATATAGAACTATATGGTTCTTGCAAAAAAAACGTCTATATAAGGAGAAATGTCTTAAAATGATTGAATAATATTTGCATAAAATGGGTTATTTCAATTTGTTCTAGTGATACAGTATGTCTACAAGCTGTTTAAATCATAAAATTGAACCCTAACCCTAACAAAACGAAAACTAAATCCATAAAATGAGCCTGTGATAAAGGATCTATATATGAAGCGCCTGACAGAATCCTTTATTTATCCTTTCTTTCTTTTCTATTCCACACCTTCAGAAAAGCGCTCGCACTACAGAAGGTAAGCGTGTTGTATGTACGCGTGTTATTCTTCAGCCTGAGTGACTAATTCAACAGTGGCTTCATCTCGGCAGAAGAAATGTCCAAATTGTAGCAGGCCCGAGTGATCTCCAGGCAATTTGTCTTCACGTATGCACGTGGTTGTAAATAAAGGGGCCGGTGTGGTAATTGGAGGAGCGGATGGAGACGCCTGCGGTGTAATTGAGCAGCGGAGGCAGGGGGTTCAGGCCCGACTGAAAGAGCCGGCGCATCGCCAGCAGCGGGGGATCCAGGGTCTGTCCCCTCGCTCACTACATCCAACAGACACGCCGACGCCGGCGGGAAATGGAAAGGGTTCAGAAAGCCTCAGTTTGCACCTTAAGAGGAAGCAGTATTTGTTGACGGAGAGTAAATGGCTTTCGTTTTAGATCAAGGGTGTCACGTCATGATGGTTATTTGTTCTCTCTCTCGGCAGGGTGTGTGCGGCTTTTAAAGCTACGAGAAACTGAAGGACGTCTGAACTGTACCTGCTGCTTTAATATCTGCGTTTTTACAAAAGCTCGTTCAATCAGAATTAAGAATTACAGTCATGGCAAATGTGGCATCCCAGCAAACAAAAATGCGCTCTGTTTCCCATTAAATTATGAAAATGTTACTTCTTAATGTTACAAATGTTAACGGAACATTCCATTCTGTCACTCTTCACACATTACGGAATGTTACTTTGAATATTCTCTGAACATTCCGAAACTGGTAACATTTAAAAAACGGAATTCAGAAAAAAACATTCCATGAACATTAACATTAGCATTAACTGCGCTGGTTCTGGAAGGATTTTTTCCATTTATTTTTCCCATAGGGATTTAAAAACATTTTTTTTTAAAGCGTTATAAGCCATAAACCAAATCGACCATTCTCGAGGTGAATTATAACACTACAAACTTTGATTTGAAGCAAAAGATTCTGACTATGAACTGCAGTGTGTAGTATTTATGAGGATCTATTGACAGAAATGCAGTGTAATATACATAACTATATATAAAGACCTTACATAATGAACCGTTATGTTTTTATTATCTTTGAATGAGCCCTTTCTATCTACACACACCGCAGGTCCCCTTACAGTGAAGCCGCCATTTTGCGCCGCCATGTTTCTACAGTAGCCCTAAAGGGACAAACTGCCCTACAGAGCGCTAGCTACTCTCTGCTGTCTCAGACGACGACATCTTTGTCCTGTGTTGGCCACCGTAGCTTCTCTATGTGCTTCGAAAGGGAGGGGTGAGCGATGGGTGTTTGCAATTCACAACCTCACCACTAAAATTCACACACTGCACCTTTAACGGCTTTATGAGGGAAAGAACTACAATCTGATGAAGCATTGCAAACAGAATCGAATTAAAAAAACGATGGAGAAATATAAAACTATACTCATTTACAAACATTGATTATATATATTTCTCCACTGACGTTCTGTGATGTTCAAAGCGTTTATCACAGTAAAGTTGAGTGAGTGGATCAGGTATTCTGAGCTCATGTGATTGAGTGGAGGCGGGGCTAATTTTGCATATTCATAGAGGCGGGGATAATTAGCATATTCCAGGTGTACTAAATAAAGCAAGGGTGTAGAGTTACATTCAAGCTATTTTAAGGGAGGAAGTTTTTTTTCACAGGTCATTTTGGTGATCAAAGATGAGGTTTATGGTCCATGAGCATTTAATCTCATAAATATATATATATATTTTAAATCTATCCTTTAATCCCTCCCCATTCTAGCTTATGATACTCTAAGCAAAGTCTAAACCTTTATATTTTGAGCACTTTGTTTGTCTCTTCGAGATGAATCGCTTGCTGTATTTCTCAATTGTAAGTCGCTTTGGATAAAAGCGTCTGCTAAATTAATAAATGTAAAAGTGTAAATGTAAAATTATTGACTTCAGGGGGACTTGAGAGCGTAGTGAGATCGACTCGATTATGCATTCGCAGTGCTTCATGAAAGTGGGCGGAGCTAACAAGATCTCTTGCCGCTTTTTCGACTTTTCTGCACAGCATCATGGGAAATGTAGTTTATTTATAACACGATTATTTATAATGCAGGCTGAAGCAAACAACCTCGTAGCTCACAGTAGGTCTGTTTTGAAAGGTTTTTAAGTTATCATTAAAAATCAATTTCCCTACGGAGAAAATGAATGTAGTTTTTACTTCCGTTGCACTTTATTAATGTTACTGGAAGAACGTCTGTTCGTAACTTTGAGTTCTGAGAACATTCCCTGTTTGCTGAGATTATACAAGCTGAGCAATAAGTAAGGAATAATTGATGACCGTCCATTGAATTATTCGAATTCTGAACACCTGAGCTGGTAATGCAGTCACGACACAACACAATTAGTCAATTATCCCACTTATACTACGGTTACCACACCTCAAAACATTGTTCAGGTTATTTATTTCAAGACATTTGTCAGGGTTTGTCTTTAAAACGCTCTTGTGTGCAGGACTAATTTCTTACGCATCTGAACCCAAGCCTCCATTGCTAATTACAAAACGTCATTTCAGAGCTAGTGACAGAGGCTTGATCCTCTTATAGCAGAATAATGCAGTTATTAATGCAGTGAGTTATTAGAGAGAGCGTATGTGAATTACCTGCGTCTCTCAACAGTGTTCGGCAGCGTCTACTAATACGAAACTGTAAGAACAGCGCCTTTATTACCTCGCTAGTGAGAAATGTCATGTGGCTTAAACTATTTTACCGATCAAATCGTCAGAGCAGCGCTGACAACACGTTTCTGTGCGAGTGTGTGTCCGTAGTGTATGTGTGTGTGTTGCGGGAGAACGAGAGTATATGCGTTTCGTACATAATTAAACGTAATTTTGTGGGAAAAACAATAAAGTTATAACATTAAGTTCACAGTCACATAATCATATTTCTACTCCAATTCGTTTTTTGAAATATAAACATTTAAAATGGCTGTCATAAAAACGTATTCATACATGCATTAAATATTGAAGAACATTAAAACGAAAATGTAATGTGCATATATTTATCAAAATGCTCCTCTCTAGAGTCATTTTCTCTAGCTGACTGATGAGTTTATGGACACTGGATATGGTTTTTCTGAGGTAAATGTGACGTGACATTGTTTACAGGCTGACGTCTTTCCGCGGTAGAAACACTGACTGAGCGATCCCGTGTGACGTGATACGGATCTTTTAACACACTTTCAGATGCTCATTCATGTTTATTTCGCGCTGTAACTGGTGTTAAGGCGGAGAGAAGAGCTACGCCAGAGCGTAATTTGAAATCTGAGACTTTGCTGCTGTAAAGGCATTTGAAATCACTGAAATCATTTGGCGGAGTGATATGGAACTGTAATACGGTCAAGACCTGCTGGAACTACTTTTGCCTGAAAATAATTGCACACCTTAGAATGTTCATCAGCCAATCAGATCCAAGCATTCAACAGCCCCGTAGTATAATCATCATTCATCTCCATCCATACATCATGTGAATGAACTGATTGAACTGTTTTGTGTGTTTTAATCAGATAAAAAGTAACAGTGCCAGTTACATGTAACACACGAGTTAGTGTTTCTTCTGAGCGGCTCCCTGCAGACGGTTGTGTTCCCTCAGCCTGAAACACAGAAGAAGAGCGGCTGTGAAACACCCTGATGAGAGACAGAAGCTCAGAATCACTCAGAGCCGTTTGACTGACCTGACCGCATTGATCTTGATGAATCCAGAGGCGTCGCAGGGGTCGTAGTCGCCCTGAACGTCCATACTGTTAAACACAAAGCAGAGATGGAGGCGTTTCATAAAATTAAACCAGATCAATACAGCATGTGGGAATAATAAAACAGAAAGATTTCCATCAGAGAACATAACAGACATGATCCTTCAGAAATCATTCGAATATGCTGATGCGCACACATTTACGTTTTGTTTCAGGATTCTTTGATGAAAGATTATAAAGCGTTTTAATGAGCGTTCGACTGACTGACATCTGTATCGGTGTAATCGCCGCAGGACAACATTGTGACATTTCTTACGGATCGATGCATTGTGGGAGGAAACCGCTGTGTTAATAACACTGTTTGATCGTGTGAGAGTCTGTGAGATGCTCTCATTATCATAGACATACAAGTCTGTTTCCAAAGGTAAGTTAAGACCAAACGTGTCCAAATGCAGAGAGCAATCCCAGCATGCATCAGTGAAACAATCCACACAAGATGATTTTAAACATAATTAACTCAATGCGTTGCATCAGTAAAAATAGTTTCATCTAGTGTCATCTGGACTATTACAGAGTAAAGCTGTATGATTCGGAGGAAAATTATAATTTCTAATAATAAAAAAAAGGGGTTACACTTTATTTTAAGGTGTCATTGTTACAGTGTAATTATACACTCACCTAAAGGATTATTAGGAACACCATACTAATACTGTGTTTGACCCCCTTTCACCTTCAGAACTGCCTTAATTCTACGTGGCATTGATTCAACAAGGTGCTGAAAGCATTCTTTAGAAATGTTGGCCCATATTGATAGGATAGCATCTTGCAGTTGATGGAGATTTGTGGGATGCACATCCAGGGCACGAAGCTCCCGTTCCACCACATCCCAAAGATGCTCTATTGGGTTGAGATCTGGTGACTGTGGGGGCCATTTTAGTACAGTGAACTCATTGTCATGTTCAAGAAACCAATTTGAAATGATTGGAGCTTTGTGACATGGTGCATTATCCTGCTGGAAGTAGCCATCAGAGGATGGGTACATGGTGGTCATAAAGGGATGGACATGGTCAGAAACAATGCTCAGGTAGGCCGTGGCATTTAAACGATGCCCAATTGGCACTAAGGGGCCTAAAGTGTGCCAAGAAAACATCCCCCACACCATTACACCACCACCACCAGCCTGCACAGTGGTAACAAGGCATGATGGATCCATGTTCTCATTCTGTTTACGCCAAATTCTGACTCTACCATCTGAATGTCTCAACAGAAATGGAGACTCATCAGACCAGGCAACCTTTTACCAGTCTTCAACTGTCCAATTTTGGTGAGCTCGTGCAAATTGTAGCCTCTTTTTCCTATTTGTAGTGGAGATGAGTGGTACCCGGTGGGGTCTTCTGCTGTTGTAGCCCATCCGCCTCAAGGTTGTGCGTGTTGTGGCTTCACAAATGCTTCGCTGCATACCTCGGTTGTAACGAGTGGTTATTTCAGTCAAAGTTGCTCTTCTATCAGCTTGAATCAGTCGGCCCATTCTCCTCTGACCTCTAGCATCAACAAGGCATTTTCGCCCACAGGACTGCCGCATACTGGATGTTTTTCCCTTTTCACACCATTCTTTGTAAACTCTAGAAATGGTTGTGCGTGAAAATCCCAGTAACTGAGCAGATTGTGAAATACTCAGACCGGCCCGTCTGGCACCAACAACCATGCCACGCTCAAAATTGCTTAAATCACCTTTCTTTCCCATTCTGACATTCAGTTTGGAGTTCAGGAGATTGTCTTGACCAGGACCACACCCCTAAATGCATTGAAGCAACTGCCATGTGATTGGTTGATTAGATAATTGCATTAATGAGAAATTGAACAGGTGTTCCTAATAATCCTTTAGGTGAGTGTATATTTAAGTACTGAGTAATATTAAGTAACTACTTGTACTTACTACCCACTAAACATTGGACGTCCAACCATGACCCAATTTAGACGTCATATTGACGTTCAACATTTGACCTTTGAACTGGGTAATTTTTTAGGCGTCATTTGGACGTCTATGACAGGTGCAGGAAATTTACATGATTAATATGCAATTTTTTTTATTTACAAATATCAACATTGTTGTTATCAACATGATTAATACACATGCATACAGATTATTTATAAACAAACATGATTTATTATGTGTATGCCTATTTATTTATTCAGTAGGCCATGTTTTTTTTTCTGTTTATTTATTTTAAGTAGCCTAATCAAGTCTATTTATTTATGCATATATGTATTTTTGCATGTATCTGTATATAATTGTTACAGTTGTGGTGCGGCAGGGAAGAAACTGAATAGGACTTCCAAAATTAGACGGGTTTATTTAAATGAGGAGATTAAACAGGAACAGAACACGCAACACAAACCAACTGGAACATAACAACATCAAGAACGGACAAGGAGTGCAGGGAAGTGAGTCCAACATAAAGGGAGTGCAAACGATGAACGCCAGGTGCAGGGAATCCAGGGAGAGCGGGGATGATATGGGAGTGTGTTCAGGTGTGAGGCAGGGAGGATTCTGGGAAATGGAGTCCGGGACAGGCGTGGAATAACAATAATATAATAATTTCATGGTATAGCCTATATTAGGCCTATCCACCTTATTCCTAACTTAAAAAGAACCAACAGTAGCACAAAAGTCAAGGACAGCCGAGGACAGCTCTCAAGGGCTTTGGAGTTTAGATTTCAACCAAAGTGAGTCAAAAACCAGTAAACGCCACTCTGATTGGCTGAGGCAGCACATCATCATAACCCAACCAGTAAACGTCACTCTGATTGGCTGAGGCAGCACATCATCATAACCCAACCAGTAAACGTCACTCTGATTGGCTGAGGCAGCACATCATCATAACCCAACCAGTAAACGCCACTCTGATTGGCTGAGGCAGCACATCATCATAACCCAACCAGTAAACGCCACTCTGATTGGCTGAGGCAGCACATCATCATAACCCAACCAGTAAACGCCACTCTGATTGGCTGAGGCAGCACATCATCATAACCCAACCAGTAAACGCCACTCTGATTGGCTGAGGCAGCACATCATCATAACCCAACCAGTAAACGCCACTCTGATTGGCTGAGGCAGCACATCATCATAACCCAACCAGTAAACGCCACTCTGATTGGCTGAGGCAGCACATCATCATAACCCAACCAGTAAACGCCACTCTGATTGGCTGAGGCAGCACATCATCATAACCCAACCAGTAAACGCCACTCTGATTGGCTGAGGCAGCACATCATCATAACCCAACCAGTAAACGCCACTCTGATTGGCTGAGGCAGCACATCATCATAACCCAACCAGTAAACGCCACTCTGATTGGCTGAGGCAGCACATCATCATAACCCAACCAGTAAACGTCACTCTGATTGGCTGAGGCAGCACATCATCATAACCCAACCAGTAAACGTCACTCTGATTGGCTGAGGCAGCACATCATCATAACCCAACCAGTAAACGCCACTCTGATTGGCTGATGGACCGAAAGTGGACGTCCAAATATTACATAGAAAAGACGTCACATTGCGCATTGGGTATAGGGTTACAGTTAGTGCATGTAATTATGCACAATATATCGTTTTTACTATAGTAAGTACATGTAACGTGTAACAAGGACGGTGTAAAATAAAGTGTTAATTTAAAATAAAATAGTGTAATTTTTCTAATAAAAATAAAATAACAGGTTTGCTATGCTTGTTTATAGGGCTGCACAATTTAAACATTTTTAAAAATTAAATATCAGTAATAATATTTTATTATTTTATTGCTAAATAAAAATATAGAAAACCCTAAAAAAAAACAAAATAAGAAATATGGAAGCTTGTTTTTGCCAATGAATTAAAAAAAAGAGCTTTAGTATTTTTTATTCCGTAGTTGAAACAAGCTTCCATACTATTATAATATTTCACTGTAAAATAAAATAACAATATAATAATAATAATTTGATTGTACATTACAAATTAGAATACTAACATTTATGGCTGTCTTAATTTCTTCATTTTCAAACTTTAAAATATTGAACTTCAGTTATTTAACCGAACTGATCTGAATAATGACACTGATGACACTTTGTCTCACATTTGATGAAGTTGCATCATTGATTCTGTTATTTTCCTGTTTATTTTGAAACAATCTGTACTGTACAAAGTGCTAGAGAAATAAATCTGACAACATTTATTTCAACGTAAAAAACGCCTCCCCTGAAACATTGTAGTCTTGAGTTTTCTTCAGGAACAAACACACCACAATATTCCTCATTTAAATAATTCATACGCAGAATAAAGGGGCGGGGCCTGGTTGAGTTAGTTAGTAGTGTGTTGTAACCAAGCGGCAACCTCCCCCAGTTTCTCTTGAAGCCAATACAGAAGTGACTTAAACTGCAATTCATCGACTGGCCACTAGAGACAGGCTCCAGAAGGGAGCAGCATCTCATTGAGCTCCATGTTAAAATGCCCAACTTTACAACAGAAAAAAACATGTTCACAGCCGGGTACAAATTATGGATTTGGTCTATATATCTAATTTTGCCCTTCACTACAACTGTGAGGGGGGTGAATTTTTTTATAACTCATTCGTTTACATTATATAAAGCCTTAAAGTTCTGCATAATTAAGGGCGTGGCCACTTTGAGTGACAGGTGGATTGCCGTTTGTCTGCTGTCTGTTAGTCATCACGTCACCTCAGCTCCGCCCACGTCCCGCCTCTTTGCCCATTTTCTGTTATCCGGGAGTGACGCGCGATGATGCGCTGCTAAGATGGCAACGGTCAGCTCGACCCTACTTTACGCTTCAAAACTGCTCTTCAGAATCCTATGGGTGACGACACGGACACTACGTCCATCGTTTTTTACAGTCTATGGTTGAAACTGGCGGTTATGGGAAGGGGCAGGACATTTCCCAAACTTGACCAATCACAACACACTGCTCCAGCCGACCAATCAGAGCACAGTGTGCTTTTCAGAAGGAGGGGCTTCATAGAGACAGGAACTAATCAGAGCGTTACTGACAGACTGGGAAGAGAATCATAATGCGCTTCTTTCATGGGACGTTCTGTCGCCTTGAGCTAAAGTGGCCGGACGAGGAAAGGGCCGACCTTTCAACTGTACGCTTCCACACTTAAACGGCATGAAACGCGCAACTTCCCCCAAACGGCTGAGAGGCATTAGCGGCACGGCATCTGGACCAGAGCTTTGGTCGGCGCTGGGATGAGCTGATCTGCCCTCAGGACACACAGGGGTCAAACCCCAATGATCTCAGTGTCCAGAGACGCTCCTGTGACATCATCACACATATTCATCATTTATCACACACTCACTGCGCACATTAAACATTTCTTTTGTTGCGATGCTATTTTACTACAGCAAACACATTCGCATGTTCACGGTTCTCTGGTGACATGCAAGTAAACATTTAGTATTATAATTTATTTTATTGTAGACTTAAGAGGTCTCAAAGTCCTCTTTTAAGTTGTAATAGTCTCACAGTCCACATTACATTCACACTGGTGTTTAATTTTTATTATTATATAATTTTATATAATATATAATATTATTTATAAAAAAATAAATATAATTATTATTACCTATAAAAATAAAGACTAATAAAATTAATAATAATTGTATATAATATTTTGTTTTTATATAATAAAACAAATTATTATCATTAACTATAAAAAATTAAGAATAATAACATTAATAATAATACTAATTATTATTATAATATAATTTTATATAATATATAATATTTTATACAATAAAAAATAAAATTATTATTATTATTAACTATAAAAATGAAGAATAACAACATTAATAATAATAATTATTACTGTATAATAATATATAATATTTTTATAGAATAAAAAAGTATAAAAATAATTATAATTATTACGATTAACTCTAAGAATGAAGACTAATAACATTAATAATAATAATTACTATTATAAGTGTATATTATAGGCCAGTATAATATTTTTTATAATATAAAAAAATCATAAAAAGTATTATTATTATTAACTATAAAAATGAAGACAGAAATATATCACAGTTGTAAATTAGAATTGCACTTTAAAAGAAAAAAATGAATATATTCGATAATAATATTAAGTTACAAAACTAATATTCATGTCTTAAATCATTCACTTTTAATTGAATTTCAGATCCTCATGCTTTTATTTTGGCAGAAAACTGGTAAAAAACTGTACATTTCTGTTCACAAAATGACGGAAATTGTTTTCTGTGAATATTTACAGTGAATCGAGTCGCTGAAAACAGTGTATATAGTATATTATACTATTCAGAGTGAATATATTTAATATAATAATATATTTATGTAATGTATTTAATAAAATCACAGCCTTTGCAGCCTCATTTATGTATTTTAATTTTCCATTATTAATGATCATCTTTTCATCACCTCACAAACCCCTGCACTATTCATCAGACTGAATGCAGATGTTCAAAAGCCATGAGGCCGATGTTGTGTTTTACCTGACCAGCTCCTCGTTGTACAGTGATTTGGGCGACTCTCGGCCGAGGATGTACACCTGTCCTTTAAAGACGGACAGCTGCACGCGACCCTCCACGTTCTCCTGAGATTTATCAACGCAGTGACGGATGAACTCGCACTCCGGACTGTACCAGAACCCTGAGCGGAGACAGAAGGACAGCGATTCATTAATACTCATCCATCAAACACACATCACAGGGTTTCTTTTAACCACGGCCCCGACTGACCAAGACAATGTTAGCGATTTCTCAACAATTTTCTACCTGATAATATATTTTATATTAGGCTTAACATAACTAGAAAAATATATATTTTTATTATAGATATTTCCATGACTTTTCTATGTCTAGAAATCTTCCTTTTAAAACTCACTCATATATCCAAGTTTTCCCAAGATCATGTGAATCTTGGTTCTTCAATAAAATGGCGGTTGTTGAGGTGCTGAACATGTACTGAATCACTGTCCTGAATCACTGTCCTGAATCACTGTACTGCATCACTGTACTGCATCACTGTACTGAATCACTGCACAGAATCACTGTACTGAATCAATGCACTGAATCACTGTACTGCATCACCGCACTGAATCACTGCACAGAATCACTGTACTGAATCAATGCACTGAATCACTGTACTGAATCATTGTCCTGAATCACCGCACTGCATCACTGTACTGTATCACTGTACTGAATCACTGTACTGCATCACTGTACTGCATCACTGTACTGAATCACTGCACAGAATCACTGTACTGAATCAATGCACTGAATCACTGTACTGAATCACTGTACTGCATCACTGTACTGAATCACTGCACTGAATCACTGTACTGAATCATTGTCCTGAATCACTGCACTGAATCATTGTCTTGAATCACTGTACTGAATCACTGTACTGAATCACCACACTGAATCATTGTCCTGAGTCACTGTACTGAATCACTGTACTGAATCACTGCACTGAATCACCACACTGAATAATTGTCCTGAATCACTGTACTGAATCACCACACTGAATCATTGTCCTGAATCACTGTACTGAATCACCACACTGAATCACTGTCCTGAATCACTGTCCTGAATCACTGTCCTGAATCACTGTACTGAATCACCACACTGAATCACTGCACTGAATCACCACACTGAATCACTGTCCTGAATCACTGTACTGAATCACCACACTGAATCACTGTACTGTATCACTGCACAGAATCAATGTACTGAATCACTGTACTGAATCACCACACTGAATCATTGTCCTGAATCACTGTACTGAATCACCACACTGAATCATTGTCCTGAATCACTGCACTGAATCACTGTACAGAATCACTGTACAGAATCACTGTCCTGAATCACCACACTGAATCATTGTCCTGAATCACCACACTGAATCACTGTCCTGAATCATTGTCCTGAATCACCACACTGAATCACTGTCCAGAATCTTTGTCCTGAATCACCACACTGAATCACTGCACTGAAAACAAAAACTGGTATAGAAACAATTTTTCCTCAGAAATCGCAAGTAAATTTGACAATCGATTACAAAGAAACTGCAAGTAACAATGAATTATAAGTGAAAATTAGAAGACTGAAATAGTATTTTCTTGTAAAAGTACTCCAATAATCTGGGTTTTATTTACAGTAAAACTTCGAAAAATAATTTTTTACAGCGTAGTGGTTTTACTTTATTTAACAAAATATGGTTGAGCTGCTTTTTTGACTGGACAGTAGGACAGCAAAATAAAGGTCAGGTTCAAACACAAATTATTTTGATCTGATAATCTAAAGCTTTATGGATCACTTTGATGTTTCAGTGCATGATTAAAGGACTTGTGTGTTTTTGGAAGATCTTGTTTGTGCACATCATTTGGATGAACAAACTGATGTTCTTCAAGAACAAATATCTGCCAACTTTATTCAATTTATTAACATATTAGCAGATATTTGTTCTTGAGTTTTAAGCACAAACTCCCTTTATTTTGATCAGTATCTCCATATTTTGATTTAAGAACTTCCTGAGGAGAAAGAGCAGCATTTTAGTCCCGTCCGGGCTGTAATATATTCAGCGCACAGGTGTGTGAAGCAGCCCGTCTCTCTGTGGGACGTGGACTGAACCGGCTCTCTGTGGCTCATTTTCTCAGTGTAAGATTCTAATGAGTTTAATCTGCGGCGAGCGTCCTGCTGCTCACACCTCTGAGGGACGTGGCCCTCGCCGGCTTTAATCGCAGTGCCTCTGTAATCAGCCTCTAATGGGCCAAATCCTATTATGAGAGAGGAGGAGCAGAGAGAAACCTGCTGCTCACAACACACAGATTAAGACACCTGAGACACAGACACAACACACACACCGTACCATTATAGATGAGCTCTGAGAACTTAATGCCGAGATTCTGCTTGATCTTCCGAACCTCCCGGTCCATCGTGAAGGTCTCGATGTCCAGGTGAGCGTGAAGCAGGATGGTTCCTCCAGGGGTTTCGTAGATTCCTGACGGGTACAACAACATGAATTTCTTCTCTTATGTCTGCAGGTTTAATAAAGGCAAATTTTTAATACCAATTAAAGAAAATGTGAAGAATAAATTGAAGGGAACAACACGTCCATATGTTCTCTAAATGTAAACAATGAGTTGTATTAGTGACACTTCAAAGTTTGAAAATACAATTTCCAACAGATCCCCATTACTTTTTATTAGTTTAACTAAATTAGCTTAAAGTTTGAGATAAGAAATCTTGTGAAAGTGATTTTATGATTAAAACAAGAACAAATATCTGCCAATGTGTTCATAAACATCAACTTCATTCAAATGAAAGTCATTTTCATACCCATTGACAGATTATTTGTTCTTGTTTTAAGCATAAACATTAAGCATTAAGCATAATTTTGTTCAATTTCTCAGAAAACAAGACTTAATTTTCATGTCATTAAATGCGTCTTGATTTAAGGATGTTTTGAGTTTGTACTGGAAATAAAAAATTCTTATTTTTTGCAGTGCATACAATTTAATTTAGGGCCGTATGAAATCTGTTTTATTAATTTTTCTGGACTCTGCTTTAATGGTTAAATGTGACTGACTTTCGTTCATCTTCTGAACACAAATGAAGATATTTTTAATGAAATGGGAAGATTTCTGTCCTCCACTGACAGTCTAAGCAACTTCCACTGACGCTTCAGAAAGTTCATAAAGAGAAACTGATCCGTACGGATCGAGCGGATTAATCCAGATGTTCTGAAGAGACTCGATGGCTTTATATGATGAAGGAAAGTCTGACGGGTGTGAACGACACGAGGGCGAGGAAATAAGGACAGGATTGGTATTTTTGGGTGAACTGTCCCTTTAAGTGACTGACATACTTTTGATTTATTCATACAAAATTTGACAACTTCCGTGACGTTCCGCATTATACAGTAAATTTACAGTAAGACTTTTTTAAGACCCACGGAAACCCTGTATGTACACTTTTAATTGACAGATAATGAGAGGACTGGGGGACTGACACAGGTTGGAAATTCCCAATAAATCCAAATCCCCATGATGGGCTCACTGACAGCAGGATGAATGATAATAGAACCGGGAAAGGCAACAATCGTCCTCTGTCAGGATCCAGCGGCGGCTCTACCCTACAATTTCCCCGCTCTGTGTCTGACACACAGAAATGAAGCTTTCACTCAGACGTCTGGAGGGTCACAGACCATCAGAGACGCCGTACAGAAGATGATAAGCGGACACACAAGGTGCCGTCCGGTTATTCTTCAGAGCGAAGACTTTACACAGACACACACGCTGCTGATAGACTGAGTCGACAGGCCATGATAAACACGCACCACTATATATTCAGATTATAAAGAATCAACTAATGGGGCTTTTTCAAAGGGCTTTCAACCTATATGTGATTCCTTAATTATTACCCCATCTTAAATCAATCAATATGTGTATTAAATCAAACGCACTGAAGAAAATTGTATATACACAGGTGAAGTGAATAACACTGATTATCTCTTCATCACGGCTCCTGTTAGTGGGTGGGATATATTAGGCAGCAAGTGAACATTTTGGAAGCAGGAAAAATGGGCAAGCGTAAGGATTTGAGAGAGTTTGACAAGGGCCAAATTGTGATGGCTAGACGACTGGGTCAGAGCATCTCCAAAACTGCAGCTCTTGTGGGGTGTTCCCAGTCTGCAGTGGTCAGGATCTATCAAAAGTGCTCCAAGGAAGGAACAGTGGAGAACCGGCGACAGGGTCATGGGCGGCCAAGGCTCATTGATGCACGTGGGGAGCGAAGGCTGGCCCGTGTGGTCCGATCAAACATACGAGCTACTGGAGCTCAGATTGCTCAAGAAGTTAATGCTGGTTCTGATAGAAAGGTGTCAGAATACACAGTGCATCTCAGTTTGTTGTGTATGGGGCTGCATAGCCGCTGACCAGTCAGGGTGCCCATGCTGACCCCTGTCCACCGCCGAAAGCACCAACAGTGGCACGTGAGCATCAGAACTGGACCACGGAGCAATGGAAGAAGGTGGCCTGGTCTGATGAAACACGTGTTCTTTTACATCACGTGGATGGCCGGGTGCGTGTGTGTGGCTTACCTGGGGAACACATGGCACCAGGATGCACTATGGGAAGAAGGCAAGCCGGCGGAGGCAGTGTGATGCTTTGGGCAATGTTCTGCTGGGAAACCTTGGGTCCTGCCATCCATGTGGATGTTACTTTGACACGTACCACCTACCTAAGCATTGTTGCAGACCATGTACAGCCTTTCATGGAAACGGTATTCCCTGGTGGCTGTGGCTCTTCCAGCAGGATAATGCTCCTGCCACAAAGCACAAATGCTTCAGGAATGGTTTGAGGAGCACAACAACGAGTTTGAGGTGTTGACTTGGCCTCCAAATTCCCCAGATCTCAATCCAATCGAGCATCTGTGGGATGTGCTGAACAAACAAGTCCGATCCATGGAGGCCCCACCTCGCAACTTACAGGTCTTAAAGGATCTGCTGGATATATATTATATCCAGGATATAAGGATACTATATATTATTGTGGCTTAAATAAAACAGACTAAAGTTAGAGCTTTCCCAACGTAACACGGAAAGTCAACAAAAAAACAGCTCAAAAACCACTTTGAGATTTCTTCTATTAAAGCTGCAACTCCTTTATTAAACAAAAGCTCTTTGACTCCTCAGAGTTTTGTGTGTAAAACAATCTCCGTCCCTCAGGGCAGAAGAACCGGCTCTGGGCCCAAACCCCTGAACGCCACAGTAACTCCTGCCCAAAACAAGACTTAGCAAATTACCCTTCGCTTAAGTCCTGAAAAGTGGCAATCTGATACATTAAGACTCTGAGGGATTTAGTGCAGGAGATTGAGGGACTAAAGCATCAAGAAAATCAGATAAAAGTCTCTTCTAACACCGTCAGGTATTAAGATCTCGAGAGATGAAGCCAGAGGAGCACAGATTATGCCGACACAAGCGCCCTGGTTTACACTCATCTTTTACACAGTTCAGATGTGTGTTGTGAGGTTAAATGTCTCGTGGGCCCTTCAGGCGTCCTCACACACACAGGTAACACACAGGCCGGCTTATCATTCCTCGCTCCTGCCCGGGCAGAAAGAGCTCAGGAGCGTGGCGTTAATGCCGCTTTAACACTTCAAAAGACTCACAAACACACACTCCACACACACCGTCAGCTGACGTGAAGGGCTTAATGACTTCAGCCTGAGGGTCACTCCACACTTAAATAAAGCCAAATATTACATGAAAAACTTAAACTATACAAAAATTAAAGACTAGGAAACCAACTGAAAACACTGGAAATAAATAAAAAATAAAAATATATTAAACCTTAAAACAAACAAAAAAAGCGAATTCAAAATATTAATGAAAACTACAATAATATATAAATAACAGTCCCTCATTAACATAAATTAAATAAAATCTATTTTTACTACATGGTGTCACATGCATTTGTTAGTAATGTAAAGCTTGAGATGCCATAATACTAGATTATATTCACTAGTACAATTTTTGAATATTTCCAGATTTTCCATGACGGATTTTCATTCAGATTTGTTCTTGTTCTTGAACATTAAAACATGTTTTTTAGTCTCTTCTGCTCACCGAAGCTACATTTATTTTATATCAAATACAGTAAAAACAGTGAAATATTATTCCAGTGTAAAACATCTGTTTTCTATGTGAATATATAGTAAAGTGTAATTTATTTCTGTTATCAAAGTTAAAAAATTAGGCAATAAACTGAAAACAGCTTAGGTTTAACTGGAAATAAAAAATAAAAATATATTAAACCTTAAAAAATGAAAATATATAAAAAAAAGCTACTTCAAAATATTAATTAAAAAAAATATATATAAATAATAGATAATATAAATAATATATATATAATATATAAATCCCTCATTAACATAACTTAAAGGTGCAGTGTGTAAGTTCTAGTGGTGAGGTTGTGAATTGCACCCGTCCATCGCTCACCCCTCCCTTCTGAAGCACATAGAGAAGCTACGGTGGCCGACACAGGACAGAGATGTGGTCGTCTGAGACAGCAGAGAGTAGCTAGCGCACTGTAGAGAAGTTTGTCCCTTTAGGGCTACTGTAGAAACATGGCGGCGCAAAATGGCGACTTCACTGTAAGGGGACCCGCGGTGTGTGTAGATAGAAACGGCTCATTCAAAGATAATAAAAACATAACGGTTCATTATGTAAGGTCTTTATATATAGTTATGTATATTATACTGCATTTCTGTCAATAGATCCTCATAAATACTACACACTGCACCTTTAAATCATGATTTTAACAATTTTTACTACATTTTACTTTTTTTTTTTTTTAAACATAAATATCCTGACTTTATAAAAAATGAACCCTTTTACAGAAGTGTGTCTCAAGTATCAGCATTAATTTATAATAAAAACATGAGCAGAAGGTTAATATGTAAAGCTTGATATGCCATAATACTTAATTATATTCACTATTAAAATGAATTAATTTCCATTGATTTTCTAATATCCTCAGAAGCTCAGATTTTTTGTTGTTCTGCTCAGCAAGGCTGCATTTATTTGATTAAAAACACAGTAAAAACAGTGAAATATGACTCCAGTGTAAATCAGCTGTTCTCTATGTGAATATGTAGTAAAGTGTAATTCATTCCTGTGATCAAAGCTGAATTTATCATCATTACTCCAGTCTTCAGTGTCATTATAAATTAATAATGACAAAATTATAAAGTAAATTATAAATGTCTTAACTGTCACTTTTGATCAATTTAACGCGTCCATGATGAATAAAAGAACTGTGTTTTTAGTCTTAGTATTTGAATGATAACAGTGACAGAATAGAAAATAAAGATTTCTAAATGCATGAGATCAGTCCTTCATCCGCTGCTCTGTCACAGATGACAGTGGCTCTCTGAAGCTCTGGATGAGCGCTCGGTTCACTTCCTTCTCCTGGACTGTGTCACATAAACACAGGCTGTCAGGGGCCGAGAGCGCGCTAAACGCAGACTTCCCCATCCTTCTCAGAACAACAGGTCTGATCTGCTGTGAACCGGCGGGGAAAACAAGACGTTCCGTATTTTCCAATTCCCACCTGCCAGTCTGCTGTGAAGCCGGAGTCAATTTGGCAATCAGAGCATTGTGAGGAGGGACGGCGCTGTCACAAACGGTCCAAATGGTTTTTTCCTCAATTCTACAAACAATACCCCCTAATGACAACGTGAAAGAAGTTTGTTTGAAATCTTTGCAAATTTATAAAAAAGGAAAAAGGAAAAAAAAAACATGTACATAAGTATTCACAGCCTTTGCTCGATACACCTTTGAAGCACCTTTGGCACCAATCACAGCCTCAGGTCTCTTTGAGTTTGATGCTAAAGCTCGGCACACCTGTTTTTGGGCAGTTTCTCCCATTCTTCTTTGCAGGACCTCTCAAGCTCCATCAGGTTGGATGAGGAGCGTCAGTGCATAGCCATTTTCAGATCTCTCCAGAGATGTTCAATCGGGATCAAGTCTGGGCTCTGGCTGGGCCACTTACGGACATTCACAGAGTTGTCCCGTAGCCACTCCTTTGTTATCTTAGCTGTGTGCTTAGGGTTGTTGTCCAGTCTGAGGTCCAGAGCGCTCTGGAGCAGGTTTTCATCAAGGATGCCTCTGTACATCGCTGCATTCATCTTTCCCTTAATTCTGACTAGTCTCCCAGTTCCTGCCGCTGAAAAACACCCCCACAGCATGATGCTGCCACCACCATGCTTCACTGTAGGGATGGGATTGGCCAGGTGATGAGCGGTGCCTGGTTTCCTCCAGACATGACGCTTGCCATTCAGGCCAAAGAGTTCAATCTTTGTTTCATCAGACCAGAGAATTTAGTTTCTCGTGGTCTGAGAGTCCTTCAGGCGGGCTGTCATGTGCCTTTTCCTGAGGAGTGGCTTCCGTCTGGCCACTCTACCACACAGGCCTGATTGGTGGAGAGCTGCAGAGATGGTTGTTCTTCTGAAAGGTTCTCCTCTCTCCACAGAGAAACGCTGGAGCTCTGTCAGAGTGACCATCGGATTCTTCCTCCCTGACTAAGGCCCTTTTCCCCTGATCGCTCAGTTTGGCCGGGCGGCAGCTCTAGGAAGAGTCCTGGTGGTTCCAAACTTCTTCCATTTATGGATGATGGAGGCCACTGAGCTCATTGGGACTTTAAAATCCTTAAATTCTTCTGTACCCTTCCACAGATCTGTGCCTCCATACAATCCTGTCTCAGAGGTCTACAGACAATCCCTTGGACTTCATGGCTTGGTTTGTGCTCTGTGGGACCTTATATAGACAGGTGTGTGCCTTTCCAAATAATGTCCAATCAACTGAATTCACCACAGGTGGACTCCAGTCAAGTTGTAGAAACATCTCAAGGATGATCAGCACCTGAGCTCAATTTTGAGTGTCACGGCAAAGGCTGTGAATACTTATGTACATGTGATTTTTTTTTATTTTTATCTTTAATAAATTTGCAAAGATTTCAAACAAACTTCTTTCACGTTGTCATTATGGGGTATTGTTTGTAGAATTGAGGAAAAAAATTGTGAATTTAATCTATTTTGGAATAAGGCTGTAACATAACGAAATGAGGAAAACGTGAAGCGCTGTGAATACTTTCCGGATGCACTGTAGATGGGGAATACATAAGTGCATGCCTTGACATTCTTAAAGGTGCACTATGTAACTTTTCCGTCCGCTAGAGGTCGCCTATTCAAAACAAAGGCGTAGTTTGATGACGGCAAGTTTGAGAGCAGAATCTTGGGACATGTGGTCTTCACCTCACAGCCGGTGGAAAAGAATCGGGCAGAAATCATGTTCATGGATGCGATTATTAATGTTACTGTAGTATGGAGCAGAGCAGGACAGAGTGTTGTGGGAGCTGAGCAAGGCCGCTGGAAAACCTGAAAATGTTTATTTCTTTCTATATTTATATCTTTGCTCAACTGATAATTTATTCGTTCTTTTATAGTGTCTTTAATAATGCTTGAAATGTATATTAGTTAGGCTAGTTGTTTTTCCTCTGGTATTTTTAAACCAGTTCCTTGTGTTCTTAGCCTGTTGATTTTTTGATATTCAGCTCCTATGAAATGTTTTACAATAAGACAATAAATGTGTTTTTTTTTTTACCTTATTGGAATAGAAAATGTTAAAATGTTCACCTTGAATGCAGTGTAAGTTTCTATGGATAAAAGAATCTGACAAATGCATAAATGTGAAATGTAAATGTAATGACATTCTTACCTCTCGACTTCATCCCAATGAAGCGGTTCTCCACG
>CM077194.1:1715797-1720797 GCA_039654625.1 Rhinogobio ventralis
ACTCTCACACACATACACACACTCACACACTCACACACACACACAGACACACACTCTCACACACACACACATACACACACTCTCACACATACACACACATACACACACTCTCACACAGACACACAAACACATACACATACACACTCACACAGACACACACACAGACACATACACACTCACACACATACACACACACTCACACACACACACAGACACACACTCTCACACACATACACACACTCACAGACACACACTCTCACACACATACACACACTCACACACACACACAGACACACACTCTCACACATACACACACTCTCACACATACACACACACACAAACACACCCTCTCACACACACACACACAGACACACAAACACATACACACACAAACACACCCTCTCTCACACACACACACAAACACATACACACTCACACAGACACACACACAGACACATACACATACACACTCACACACATACACACACACTCACACACACACACAGACACACACTCTCACACATACACACACATACACATACACACTCACACACATACACACACACTCACACACACACACAGACACACACTCTCACACATACACACACACTCTCACACACACAAACACACCCTCACACACATACACACACTCTCACACATACACACACACACAAACACACCCTCTCTCACACACACACACACAGACACACAAACACAAACACATACACACTCACACAGACACACACACAGACACATACTCTCACACATACACACACTCTCACACATACACTCTCTCACACACACAAACACACACTCACACACTCACACATATACACACACTCTCACACATACACACACACACACACAAACACACCCTCACACACACACACACTGACTCTCTCTCACACACACAAAACACATAAACACACACACAAACACACACACACACACTCAGACACACACACACATACACACACACACACAGACACACACACACTCTCACACATACACACACATACACACACACTCTCTCACACATACAAACACACACTCTCACACACACAAACACACCCTCACACACATACACACACTCTCACACATACACACACACACAAACACACCCTCACACACACTTACTCTCTCTCTCTCTCTTTTTCTCACACACACACACAGACACACTGACACTCTCTCTTTCTCACACACCACAAAACACAAACACACACACAAACACACACACTCTCATACACATACACACACAGACATACACACTCTCAAAAACACATACACACTCAGACACACATACACACACCCACACTCAGACACACCCACACACAAACACACAAACACACTCACACACACATTCACACAGACACGCACACAGTAACTATATTATCGGCGGAAAACTTGTCACACACACTGACACACATACACACACACTCTCTGTCTCTCTCTCTTTCTCTCTCTCTCTCTCACACACACATACACAAACACACTCACACAAACACATGCACAGACATACACACTCACACACAGACACACACACAGACACACACACACACACTGACACACATACACACACCCTCACACCCTCACACACACAAACACACACTCAGACACACACACACAAACACACCCTCACACACACACACACAAACACCCACTCAGACACACACACAGAATAATGAAAAATGAAGAAAAATCCAACTATATTATCAACTGAACTTAAACATGAAATTCAGTTTTGAAATTGCTACTTTTAAACATTTTATAAGCTCAATTTTTGAGCTATCAACTTTAATACCAAATTTGGAACACAATTTGTTTACACCAAATTATTTCAAAAAAATCTATAAACTTTTCTACACTTTTCATTTTTGAAGCTACTTTCACTTCTGCAAATAACGAGCGTCATCTTTAAAAAGAGACCAAGCTAAGGTGAATTAGAGCTGAATGATTCTGGATACATTGAGAATCATGATTCTTTTTGTTTCAAACAGAGATCACGATTCTCCCACGACTCTGAACAGACACCTCAACAAAATATCATGTACTTTATTTACTACAGGTTTTGATAAAATGTTAATTGCTGAAGTCTATTTAAAATGTTTTGTTAATATGAATTAATTATTTTAAATAGTCGGGTTGAGTGAATGATTTAATGACTCACTCATAAAGACTTCACTTGTTTCATTACTGGATGAATCAGTGTTTTTGAACGAATCTCTTGAGTGAATGATTCAATGACTCACTCATAAAGACTTCACTTGTTTCATTACTGGATGAATCAGTGTTTTTGAACGAATCTCTTGAATGAATGATTCAATGACTCACTCATAAAGACTTCACTTGTTTCATTACTGGATGAATCAGTGTTTTTGAACGAATCTCTTGAGTGAATGATTCAATGACTCATTCATGAAGACTTCACTTGTTTCATTACTGGATGAATCAGTGTTTTTGAACGAATCTCTTGAGTGAATGATTCAATAACTCACTCATATAGACTTCACTTGTTTCATTACTGGATGAATCAGTGTTTTTGAACGAATCTCTTGAGTGAATGATTCAATGACTCACTCATAAAGACTTCACTTGTTCCACTACTGGATGAATCAGTGTTTTTGAACGAATCTCTTGAATTAATGATTCAATGACTCACTCATGAAGACTTCACTTGTTTCATTACTGGATGAATCAGTGTTTTTGAACGAATCTCTTGAGTGAATGATTCAATGACTCACTCATAAAGACTTCACTTGTTTCATTACTGGATGAATCAGTGTTTTTGAACGAATCTCTTGAGTGAATGATTCAATGACTCACTCATAAAGACTTCACTTGTTTCATTACTGGATGAATCAGTGTTTTTGAACAAATCTCTTGAGTGAATGATTCAATGACTCACTCATAAAGACTTCACTTGTTTCATTACTGGATGAATCAGTGTTTTTGAATGAATCTCTTGAGTGAATGATTCAATGACTCACTCATAAAGACTTCACTTGTTTCATTACTGGATGAATCAGTGTTTTTGAACAAATCTCTCGAGTGAATGATTCAGTGACTCACTCATATAGACTTCACTTGTTTCATTACTGGATGAATCAGTGTTTTTGAACGAATCTCTTGAGTGAATGATTCAATGACTCACTCATATAGGCTTCACTTGTTTCATTACTGGATGAATCAGTGTTTTTGAACGAATCTCTTGAGTGAATGATTCAATGACTCACTCATAAAGACTTCACTTGTTTCATTACTGGATGAATCAGTGTTTTTGAACGAATCTCTTGAGTGAATGATTCAATGACTCACTCATAAAGACTTCACTTGTTTCATTACTGGATGAATCAGTGTTTTTGAACGAATCTCTTGAGTGAATGATTCAATGACTCACTCATAAAGACTTCACTTGTTTCATTACTGGATGAATCAGTGTTTTTGAACAAATCTCTTGAGTGAATGATTCAATGACTCACTCATAAAGACTTCACTTGTTTCATTACTGGATGAATCAGTGTTTTTGAATGAATCTCTTGAGTGAATGATTCAATGACTCACTCATATAGACTTCACTTGTTTAATTACTGGATGAATCAGTGTTTTTGAACAAATCTCTTGAGTGAATGATTCAATGACTCACTCATATAGACTTCACTTGTTTAATTACTGGATGAATCAGTGTTTTTGAACGAATCTCTTGAGTGAATGATTCAATGACTCACTCATAAAGACTTCACTTGTTTCATTACTGGATGAATCAGTGTTTTTGAACGAATCTCTTGAGTGAATGATTCAATGACTCACTCATAAAGACTTCACTTGTTTCATTACTGGATGAATCAGTGTTTTTGAATGAATCTCTTGAGTGAATGATTCAATGACTCACTCATATAGACTTCACTTGTTTAATTACTGGATGAATCAGTGTTTTTGAACAAATCTCTTGAATTAATGATTCAATGACTCACTCATAAAGACTTCACTTGTTTCATTACTGGATGAATCAGTGTTTTTGAACAAATCTCTTGAGTGAATGATTCAATGACTCACTCATAAAGACTTCACTTGTTTCATTACTGGATGAATCAGTGTTTTTGAACAAATCTCTTGAATTAATGATTCAATGACTCACTCATAAAGACTTCACTTGTTTCATTACTGGATGAATCAGTGTTTTTGAACAAATCTCTTGAGTGAATGATTCAATGACTCACTCATAAAGACTTCACTTGTTTCATTACTGGATGAATCAGTGTTTTTGAATGAATCTCTTGAGTGAATGATTCAATGACTCACTCATATAGACTTCACTTGTTTAATTACTGGATGAATCAGTGTTTTTGAACAAATCTCTTGAATTAATGATTCAATGACTCACTCATAAAGACTTCACTTGTTTCATTACTGGATGAATCAGTGTTTTTGAACGAATCTCTTGAATGAATGATTCAATGACTCACTCATAAAGACTTCACTTGTTTCATTACTGGATGAATCAGTGTTTTTGAACGAATCTCTTGAGTGAATGATTCAATGACTCACTCATAAAGACATCACTTGTTTAATTACTGGATGAATCAGTGTTTTTGAACAAATCTCTCGAGTGAATGATTCAATGACTCACTCATAAAGACTTCACTTGTTTCATTACTGGATGAATCAGTGTTTTTGAACGAATCTCTTGAATGAATGATTCAATGACTCACTCATAAAGACTTCACTTGTTTCATTACTGGATGAATCAGTGTTTTTGAACGAATCTCTTGAATGAATGATTCAATGACTCACTCATGAAGACTTCACTTGTTTCATTACTGGATGAATCAGTGTTTTTGAACGAATCTCTTGAATGAATGATTCAATGACTCACTCATGAAGACTTCACTTGTTTCATTACTGGATGAATCAGTGTTTTTGAACGAATCTCTTGAGTGAATGATTCAATGACTCACTCATAAAGACTTCACTTGTTTCATTACTGGATGAATCAGTGTTTT
>CM077194.1:1728297-1749976 GCA_039654625.1 Rhinogobio ventralis
CTTTTTATTACACAAACGTGTCATTAAATGTGTACAAATGTATAAAACTGATCCGAGATCAGGTACAAACCATAAAGACAGTGGCTCATGGGTTAATAGAGATCATCAGCGAAACGATTCGAAAAACACACACTCACACACACACACACACACACACACTCTCACATACTCTTACACACTCACATACTACACACACACACTCACACACACTCACACATACACTTTCACACACTCACATACACACACACACACTCTCACACACACACACACTCACACACACACTCACATACACACACACACTCACACATACTCTTACACACTCACATACACATACACACACACTCTCACTCACACACACACACACACACACACACACTCTCACATACTCTTACACACTCACATACTACACACACACACTCACACACACTCACACATACACTTTCACACACTCACATACACACACACACACTCTCACACACACACACTCACATACTCTTACACACTCACATACAAACATACACACTCACACACACACACTCACAGACACACAAAGTTACGAAGGCCTCGTTTACTGAAACCACGTGACTTTGTCAGTTTGATACACACTCTGAATCACTGATTAAAAACAAATGATTCAGAAAGTGTTTTGAACGCGTGCGTCACTAGTGGAAGTCACAGCTCTGCTGAACCTCACGGCTCTACGGTCTGCAGGAATGAACGCACGCGGTCATGTGACGTCGAGGTTTCGCAGTGCCGTGGATCCCCTCCCGCGTCGAACAATGAGAGGCCCGGCCGGCTCCCATGAAATCAGACATTATCTCGGGCTGCTGAGGTGACGGGTCCCTGTCTGTGTGTGCACCAGGAAACAAGAGACAACAGAAACCAGCGGCCCAGGGCGACCGGTTGTGTTTGAAGGGCCGAAGGTCACGACCCGAGTGAAAAAAGGTCATGTGTAATCACGTGTGCTGTTACATGTTTTAATTTTCTTTTTTCAGTTTTCATTTTAGTCCGTTTTAGCATTTTTAGCGCATCACCAAAGCTCACTGCTTGCAGGATCAGCAGAGCCAATCAGCTTGTGCCTTCTGTGATGATGCGATTGCCTGCAGAATGACTGGACCAATCAGAGTTTCATGACTTTATTTACGGTCAGATTAATATTTCTACCTAATTAAGAATGTATTGAACAGCATTGAGTCGCTCGCGGGTGAAAGTTTTGACTCTTACCTTCGGATTCTCCAGAACTCCAGACTCGTAGCTGTTGAGAGGGTTTATGAAGGTTTAGTAAGGAAAGGACAGACTGTACGTACAGTACTGAGGTGTGATGGGCGTCACCTGATGTGCATGAGATTGGCATCCATACTCCACGGGGCCTTCGGCGTCACCGGCACAGGGATCCCGTGTTTCTGAGACAACAGAACAAACACATCAACTCTCACTGAAAGGGTTTTTAACGAATTTGTTAGTACATTTCACAAAAAATACTCACTCTCTCACACACACACACTCTCACTCACACACACACACACACTCTCTCACTCACACACACACACACAGACACAGGCTCACACACACTTACACTCATACACACACACAGGCTCACATCTGCTCACAGACAGACACACACACACTTAGACACACTCATACACACACACAGGCTCACAGACAGACACACACACACTTACACTCATACACACACACAGGCTCACACACGCTCACAGACAGACACACACACACTTAGACACACTCATACACACACACAGGCTCACAGACAGACACACACACACTTACACACACTTAGACACACTCTCACACACACACTCACTCACTCTCGCACACACTGTCACACACACACACTCACTCTCGCACACTGTCACACACACACTCTTGCACACTGTCACACACACTGTCACACACTCACTCTCGCACACTCACTCTCTCTCACACTGTCACACACACACACACACTCTCTCTCACACTGTCACACACACCGTCTCACACACTCACACACGTTTGTTTTTGTGAATTGTGGGGACATTCCATAGGCATAATGGTTTTTATACTGTACAAACCGTATTTTCTATCCCCCTACACTACACACGCACACACTCACTCACGTACATACTGTCACACACAGTCACTCTCGCACACACTGTCACACACACACACACACACACTCACTCTCGCACACACTGTCTCACACCCACACACACTCACTCATGCACATACTGTCACACACACTCACTCTCGCACACACTGTCACACACACTCACACACACACACACTCACTCTCTCTCACACTGTCTCACACTCACTCTCGCACACACTGTCACACACACACACACACACTCACTCTCGCACACACTGTCTCACACCCACACACACTCACTCACGTACATACTGTCACACACACTCACTCTCGCACACACTGTCACACACACACACACACACACACACTCACTCTCGCACACACTGTCTCACACACACTCACTCATGCACATACTGTCACACACTCACTCTCGCACACACTGTCACACACACTCACACACACACACTCACTCTCTCTCACACTGTCTCACACTCACTCTCGCACACACTGTCACACACACTCACACTCACTCTCTCTTACACGGTCTCACACTCACTGTCACACACACTCACTCTCGCACACACTTTCACACTCACACACACACACACTCACTCACACACACACACACTCTCAGCCAAGAGAATAAACACATGAATTGTCACTGAAATGTTTTTTAACTAATTTGCTAGTACATTTCACAAAATAATTTACAAAGAAACGGCAAGCGACACACTGAAACTTTGACAAATCTTTTTTTGCAGTGTAGTTGTGCAGTGTTTTAATATTTTGCTAAACGCATAAAGATTTACAGACACATCTGATGTAGATAATGTGTCTCAATAACCACAAACATGAACTCAAGAGTCATCAAAACAGAACTGACCCATTTTAATCATCAACAATTCAATCCCAGGCTTTGAGCTCCATCTCCTGGACAGAATCAGGAGCGCGTCTGGAAGTCAGACGTGGACTGAGGCTCTATGTGGAGGTTTTTTCTCTCTGATAAACCACCAAAAGTGTGGCATAAAGTGATATTTATCTGGAATATATTATTTTCTGGTCCAAAGGGAAATGGATATGTTTTATCAGACATGATATCGGTCACAGCGTTCCATGGAACTTTTTACAAAACCTCGGCAGGTCAACATGAACCTATTTTTTTAGTTGTTGTTTGTTTTTTGATGCATGTATATATACGTTAGAATATACTTGAGATCTGTGGCCACTGTACTATTGTTTTGTTATGTATTTGCTATTTGCATTTAGTTTAACATGAAATACTAAAATACCTAAAAATGAAAAAAATGAATAGAAGCTATAAATATATTAAAAAACAAAACATACAATAAAAATGAAAAAAAACACAAAATGTATAAAACTTTAATTTAAATTTAACAGAAAATACAAAAATATGTCTTTTTATTTGACCTTTTACGATTTTATTAATTTCCATGACCTTTTACATTCTATTGTTTTATGTTAAATAATAATAATTATTGTTATGTAATAATGTTTTTGAAACAAAAATTCTATCATTATTTAAAATATATATTTGTTTAATAATATTAAAATATTACATGTATTTTATTTTATTTCCGTATATTTTCCGTTATCATTTTCTTTTAGTTTAACATGAAATACTAAAATTACTAAAACTGAATTTTTTTTAAATAATAACTATAAACAGTTAAAAAAACATACATTAAAAGAAAATTAATTGAACTAAAATTAAAGCAGAAAATACAAAAATAAAAACTATAAGAAAAATATTAAGAAAAAATAATAGTATCTCAATGATACAACAATAAATAATAATAATAATAATAACAATTAATATTGTCTAACTCCTACACAATATTCAACAATTTTTATTTGCATGAATTAAATGTAGCAATATATGAAAATAATTCGATGAAAATAATTCATTAAGATTCTGTAGTGTCAATAAGTGAAGTCTTTATAATCAATACATTTGCATGACTTTTCTATTTATTAGTGATCGTATCATAATATTATTATTATTATCTCACAAACACCAGCTTCTCAGCAATTCCCACCTGATAAAATATTTGAAAGTTTAATATAACTAGAAAATGTATATATATATATATTAATTTCCAGGTCTAGAAAGCACATTTTTAATATCCCTCATCATGTGAATCTGATTCTTCAATGAAATGGCAGGTGCTGAAGAAACACATTAAACCAATTCCTCTGGTGGCCCCGGGCCCTGCTTTAGAGTGAGCACAGGGTCAAAGGTCACAGGTGAAGTGATGTACCTCTGCGTACTCCATCAGGTCCTTCCTGCCCCGGAAGCGGTTGTAGAAGTCGGGAATCCTCCAGGGAGCGATGATCTGATGAAGGGATGAAGGGATGCGGGTCAGAGACAGCTGATGATGGGTTTCTAACACAGACTGATCATGTGATCACGGTCACTGACCTGCACTGGAGGGTAGAGGGCGTAACACGTCAGCTCGAAGCGCACCTGGTCATTTCCCTGGAATAAACACAACGCATTTACATACAGGACTCTCACATTAATGACATCATGATGAAATCACACTGTAACTCCTGCTGTCAAACATCTGTGTGTGTGTGTGTACAGTACTAATAACATTATTCTCCGCTGCTGTTTCAGTGATTAATGGACATATTTACTTATTATTCGTATTTACTCACAAAGAGCAATTTCTACCTGATCAATTATCTTTATATTCATTATAGAAAATTACGATTGTATTATTTATCATGACTTTTTATAAATTTTATTTTATTATAATTTTATTAATTTACACGACTTTAAGATTGTATTAATTTCTATTACTTTTTATGATCTTATTAATTTCCATGACTTTTTACAATTTTATTGAGTTCTATTACTTTTTAATATCTTATTAATTTCTATATTTTTTTTTAAAGATTTTATTAATTATCATGACTTTTTAATATTTTAATAATTTTCATAACGTTTTATGGTTTTATTAATTTCCATGTCAACTTTTTAAGATCTTTTGCAGATCTAGAAATCACATTTGTTAAAGTTGTGTGTGTTTTTATAAGTTATGAGGTGTGCATTTCATACAGAAAATCACATGGGCTTCAGAAAAATAACGATTAAAATAATTTAAAAATAAAAATATAATAAAAAACTAAAAAAGTTAATATTTTATATGTTCAGCTGCATGTCATGTGACCATTGACCATCATCAGGAACCGCAAACATGCAAATGCAAAATCAAGTTAATATTTTCAGATAATGAATCTGCTATAGAGAGAAGATGGGCACTCAAATCACTGATCAGGGACACAGAACAGGCCTCTGCCGCCATCTAGTGCTGAGACACTGCCAACAGATGTCAATACACACGGCCAAAGGTTTGGAATAATTACGATTTTTTTATGTTTGAAAGAAGCTTCTTCTGCTCACCAAGGCTGCATTTATTTGATCAAAAATACAGTAAAATATGATATATTATTCCAGTGTAAAATAACATGATCCTTCAGAAATCATTCTGATATGATGATGTCAGCACCTTTCCTGTGGCTCCGTGAGAAACAAACTGAGCTCCTTCCCTCTGAGCGATCTGGACCTGCCGGCGGGCGATGCAGGGCCGGGCGATGGACGTGCCCAACAGGTACCGGTCCTCGTAGACGGCGTTGGCCTGCACTGACGGCCAGATGAACTCCTCCACAAACTCAGAGCGCAGGTCTTCAATGAACACCTGAAACACACACACATCACTTCCTTCACTGACACGCACTATAAACCTACAGCTGCGCCACACACTGATCATCACTAACCATTTACTCGAAAACTATAAACACCATCGTCGTTTTAGTCATTTCTGTAACACTTCACGCGTACTAAAACTAACAAAAATTAAATTGAACACAGAAAATACAAAAATGCTAATTTCATTAAAGAAATCTATGAAGAAAAATGTTTGTTGATGACATTTTTACACCAAGAACGATAACTGACTAAATGAGTAAAGTTTGTTTGTTGGCTTGACAAAGCCGTATGAACGTTTGAAAGTTTTATAAGCTTTAAAATATGTGAAGTGGAAAAAAAGAAACAGAAAAGGACTTTGCTAACATGAATTAGCATGTTGGTTACATGTGGCTAACATGAATTAGCATATTGCTAGCATGTTTAACACATTGTTAACATGAATTACCATGTTTTTAGTATGACTTAGCATGTTGCTAAAATGTTTTAACATTTTGTTAGCATGAAGTAGCATTTTGCTTGCATGAATAAACATGTTGCTAACATTTTTTAACACATTGTTAGCACAATTTAACACTTTTCTAGCATGTTTTACCACATTTCTAACATTAATTAGCACATTGCTAACATGAATTAGCACATGAATTTTAAAACATTGCTAACATTATCATGTTGTTAACATGTTTTAACACATTGTTAGAATGAATTAGCATGTTGTTAACCAGTTTTAGCACATTGTTAGCATTAATTAGCATGTTGATGGCATTTTTTACCATGAATTAACATTTTCCTAGCATGACTTAGTATGTCACTAGTATTATTTTACATGTTTTATCATGAATTAACATGTTGCAAGCATAATTTCACATGTTGATAACATGATTTAATGTTAACATGTTGCTAACAGGATTTAACATGTTGGTAGCATTTTTTAACACATTGCTAACATGAATGAGCATGTTGCTAGCATGATTTAACATGTTGCTAAAATGTTTTAACATGTTGTTAGCATTAATTAACATGTTGCTAGTATGATTTAACATGTTGGTAACATGTTTAACGTGTTTTAACACATTGCTAGCATTAATTAGCATGTTGCTATCATGTGTTAACATTACTAGCATGAATTAGGATGTTTTAACACATTGCTAACATGAATTAGCATGTTGCTATCATGTGTTAACATTACTAGCATGAATTAGCATGTTTGAACACATTGCTAACATGAATTAGCATGTTGTTATCATGTGTTAACATTACTAGCATGAATTAGCATGTTTTAACATTGCTAGCATTAATTAGCATGTTGCTATCATGTGTTAACATTACTAGCATTAATTAGCATGTTGTTATCATGTGTTAACATTACTAGCATGAATTAGCATGTTTTAACACATTGCTAACATGAATTAGCATGTTGCTATCATGTGTTAACATTACTAGCATGAATTAGCATTTTTTTAACACATTGCTAACATGAATTAGCATGTTGCTATCATGTGTTAACATTACTAGCATGAATTAGCATGTTTTAACACATTGCTAACATGAATTAGCATGTTGCTATCATGTGTTAACATTGCTAGCATGAATTAGCATGTTTTAACATTGCTAGCATGAATTAGCATGTTGCTATCATGTGTTAACATTACTAGCATTAATTAGCATGTTTTAAAACATTGCTAACATTAATTAGGATGTTGCTAGCATTTTTTAACATGTTTGTCAAGCCAACATAATAACGATAAAGATATAGTTCTAATAATCGTTCTAAATATAATAGAATAGCAGAGTTCACACCACAGCTATAATGATAACGACACAGAGGAACGATTTCGTTGGGATCACTTTCAGAATGTTTTTTCCTGCTAAACTCCACGATGATCATGATTAAAACACACTTTCTCACGCAGCCACTCCATAACCGCTGATGCATGATGAAAACACACATTAATGATTCATTCAGTGCAGCTGTGATCAGCGTTTATCAGTTTTTACCTTCTTGGCTCCAAGTTTCTCCGCTTTCTTCCGGGCAGCATCAAAGTCCTCAGTCTGTCCGATATTGGCCTTTAATGCAATAAAGAGAGATTTATGTTAGAAAACAGATCATCAACAACAACAAAAAACAACCTAGTCTGGTGTAGCCAGACCTCATCTGGTCCAAACCACAACAGTAAAGCATGTCACAAGCAACGACAACTCCAGAGGTTTGTTTGTAATTCATGTAAAAAAAAATTAAAACATGTTAAATCCTGCTAACAAAATGTTAAATCATGTTAGAAACATGTTAATGAATGGTAAAACATGCTAGCAAAATGCTAGTACATGTTAGCAAAATGTGATAAATCATGCAAACAATGCACTAAAACATGCTAGAAAGCAACATGCTAATTCATGATAACAAAATGTTAAAACATGTTAATAACATGTTAATTAATGCTAAAATGTGCTAAAACATGTTAGCAACATGATCATTTATGTCAGCAATATGCTAAAATATGCTAGGAAAATGCTAACACATGCTAGCAAAGTGCTAAATAATGCTAACAATGCACTAAAACATGCTAGCAACACATTAATTCATGCTATTAAAGTGCTCAATCATGTTAGCAACATGCAATCAAAATGCTAATTCATGCTAACAAAGCACGATGGCCGATTTCTTTAAAATTTCTCACAGGCCTCTAGGGCCACGAGTCAAACAGGCCCAGTGAGTTTTGTTCCGACCGGCCTCCATTAACCTGGTCTGACAACTGCTCAAACTTCATTGGCCGACGGCGAGATACGTGAATGTCCTCAAAGACAGTCTTGGCACCTCGGACAAAGACACCGCATGCCAGTTTTCAAGTCAATCAGACTTAAGGTTGTGTAGTTATAGCCATTTTTATGTTTTTTCCATGTTATAGCTCCACCAAGTGGCCAGTCACCGCATGTTTTTTCATGTGACCACAGAATGACAGTAATGACAATCAGCCTTCAGAGAATCTTGCTGCACTGGTTTGGTTCGAATCGGCCAAAAATCTAGGACTAGTCTGGAAAAGTTCAAAAACATCCAAAATACCCCAACATTCCAACGATATATAACACACGTGAGGCTGCGACTAACGGCTTAGGAGCTATGAGTGATTTCACACTTTTGATCGCTGTAGCGCCCCCGATCGGCTGGTGTCGTTGTAGGCGGTGTGAGTACACCACCAGCCCTCAAAGTTTCATGTTCCTACTAACCTCGTCTGGTGTAGCCAGACCTCATCTGGTCCAAACCACAACATTAAAGCACGGCACAAGCAACGACAACTCCAGAGGTTTGTTTGAGGGAATGCATGAACTGATCACATGTTTACTTTGAATGCAATGCATCTGAGAAAAGTATAATGCAAAAGCACTCAGACAGGAAAAGAATCAAGAAGATATTCATTATTGTTCTAGATTTTTATGCAATCTTCTCTAGTTCTCACTACCTCACATCACACAGTTGATACTGTTAGCACTTCCTCAGCGCACTCAAACTCTCTCTATTGTCCTGACTCTGAATAATTATGGACCTCTGCATTGCAGGATTTCGTCTGTATTGTATAAACGCTGTAGAAATAAATGGCAAACATTTTGCCAGCTTTAGGAGGCCAGTCGCAGCCCACAATGCAAGAAATGAGTTCAATCATCGACTGCACTGGTTCGATGATTAAACCACTACTAACAAACTGTGTGTGAAGTTCATCAGACGAGTTACGCTTCACACGAAACATCCGTGTACCAGAATCATCAGACGTGCATTCAGCTGTGTGTAGTTTATCATGAGAGATCAATAACACCAATCCATGAATCCGTCCATCTATAATAACACTTGCATTTGTTACAGAATTTTTTAATCTTTTCATAAACTGATCATTGTTAGTTCATGTCAGCTCGAGTGCATTCAATAATATTAACAGATACAGCAATAATGTATTAGTAAATGTTGGCTTAACTTAGCTAACTAAAACCATAAACATTATCTTTACTTGAAATAAATATGAAATAACATGCATATTAACTGAAGAAAAATAAAATATTAAAAAGTAAACTTCAGCTAGTTGCCAAAGCAACATTTCTCATTTTCATTTAGTTAAACTAAAATAGCTCAAATTTAAATAAAAATTAATAAACAAAATGACTAAAACTTTAATTAAATCTAGATGAGTGAAGTTCATTGAGACAAACTTTGATGTTGGTCGCATGAAGCCATATGAAAGTTTTATAAAATGTAAATTTAGTGAAGTTGAAAGAGAAAGATATTGCTAGCATTAATTAGCATGTTTTTGTTGCTAGCATGTTTTAACACATTGCTAGTACGAATTAGCATGTTGCTAACATTATTTAGCATTTTTTGTTAATATTTCGTTACTATGAATTAGCATGCTGCTAACATGATTTAGCATGTTGTTAGCATTGAATTAACACATTGCTAGCATTTTTAACATATTGCTAGCATGAATTAGCATTTTGTTAGCATTAATTACTTAGCATCTTGCTAGCATGAATTACTTAGAATGTTGCTAACATTATTTAGCATGTTGGCTAGCATGTCGTTACTATGAATTAGCATGCCGCTAGCATGATTTAGCATTTTGTTAACATTGAATTAGCACTTTGTTAGCATGTTTTAGCACGTTGCTAGCATTAATTAACTTGTTGATAGCATGAGTTAGCATTTTGTTAACATAACTTAGCATGTTTTGCTAGCATGTTGCTAGTATTAATTATCATGTTGCTAGCATGTTTTTGCCTGTTGTTAGCATGAATTATCAGGTTGTTAACATGTTTTTGCATTGTTAACATTAATTACTTAGCATGTTGTTAACATGAATTATGTTGCTAACATGTTTTTGCCTGTTGTTAGCATGAATTAGCATGTTTCTAACATGATTTAGCTTGTTGCCATAAATGTACATGTTGTTAGCATTTTTTTTACGCATTGATAGCTTAAATTAGCATGTTGCTAACATGATTTATCATATTGCTAGCATGTCCTAAGCTAGTTGCTAGACTTTGCAAGTGATAGATATGTAGTGGATGAAGCTCAAATACTCTATTAGTTAGAGTATTAATTAGTTATTGTATTAAAGTTTTGACCTCCTCAGTGTAAATGCATGTGATTTTTATGATTTTTAAACTTAATTTTTAAGAAAACAACAAGTTGGATCAGTTTTTCAAGCCATGAGAGGACACATGATTTCACATAAAGAAAAAGAGACATAAGCTGACGTCGCGTGTGTAATGAAAATACAAAAATAACTACATAATTCTAAGTATTAACTCTTTCCCTGCCAGAAAAAAAAGTTTTAATCATTTTCACAAACTTTCTCCAGGACGTGCAAAAGAACCGCTGTGCACAATGGCAGGGAAAGAGTTAAGAAAAACTATAATAGTATCTCAATGATCATAAAATAACACACACTGTGGAGCTTTGACTGTGAATCCTTACAAAATGTGTTAATATGCAAAATTAAACAAAGCCTCAGAAGCCCATAGTGTGACTGCAGACAGGCTCATTGTTCCTCACGGCCGTATGTGACGACACCACTATTGTCCCGGTGTCAGTACAGCATCACACACACACACACACACACACAGCCCGTGCAAACAGCAGCGCATGATTCACGCCAGCCGGTGAGCGAGTCTTCACAGGCCTTGGCGTGACTGTGGCTCATGAGAATAAAATCATGTCATCAAACATCTGAACAGTCATCACAGTTTCCCTGAAGGAAATTATTTATGCAAATGAGTTACCAGGTAGGCAATGACATCATAGCCCTGTTCCTTGAGCCAGACCAGGATACAGGACGTGTCCAGACCGCCACTGTAGGCCAGCACCACCGAACCCTTCGACATCTCTGACCGGCCGGAGACCTTCACCAAAACACACAGACTCGGACATTAAACATGTGACCTTCACTGAAGCATCAGCTCCAGTGCTGCTGTCAGAAGAGCAAAACACACTCAAATACAATCATAAAACATTCTGAATCACGTTTTCATTCGAAATATGATGCTGATACTTTCATAAAAACTGCAATAAATGAAAAAATAATGCAAACTACAATGTAAAATAGAAAATATTTAATTTCAAAATATTATGCTGATAATGTCAATAAATTGAACAAGAATGCAAAACAGATAGACTAAGGCAGCCTGGCTGTTATGAAAATGAAACAATCTTCTGAACCCATCATTCAAGTCATGCTGGTTGATGTCAGAGCCATAAAAATAATAAATCTGTATGTTCATGATGTGGATCAGTTATTGCCTGTGATGATATTTCATCTGTTTAATGTGTAAAGCTCAATGAATGTCATTTTAACAGAGCAGCAGATGATTAAACCATCAGTCTAGAAATCATTAAGAGAGTTAAACTCTACACAGATCAAACTGCACCTTTAATTATACATGTATATAGAAATAAAATGCTATTTTTATTACACACGCAGAAATAACAGAGCATTACTGAGAATCAGAACAATATCAACAGAGCGTCATTTTAAATCACTGCTCACATGAACAACAACCTGTTGATAAATAAACAAATAATAAATAAATTCATATTCACATGAATAGTGCACATAAACACAAGACACATAAATGCAGGAACTCACCTAAACACCAGGAAATAATAATGAATTATGAAACAAAGGCGTCCAGATCCGAATCCAAATCCAGTTTGGTCGCTTGCAGTCTGAGATCACGCAGACACCGCGCACATGCTCGCAGCCCCGCCCCTCGACCGCACGAGCCAATCAGATCACGCTCAACAGCAGGGGGGTGTCAATCCAGCCCGCGGCTAGCCAATCAGACTGCGCCGTTTATTAAAAAGAGTTCAGTCAATCAGACCCAGCCATACAACAGTTCTCCAAATACTAAATACAAGGCTCATTTCGGGTGTGCATTATTAAATGCTTGAGAAAATATTTTTATTTGCTAGACTATACAATGGAAATTCAGTCATAAAAGGACAAGGTATGTTTAAAAAAAAAACAAATTTAATTAGCATGGAAAAAGAGCAAACATGCTTGATATCTGACTACCGCTTTTGATAAAATTTTTTAATAAAAATAATAATAAACGTACACTCTAAATTAAACACTGCATATCAACTATTCAAACATCATAACCTGACCGGCGCATATAATTACTGTACTTCATATTATACTCGATTTATTCCATAACGACGTGTTTCTGCAATGTTTGTTCACATTATTTTTTAATTGCTGTTTACCTCATTAAATCTTTCTGACTTCAAGGTCTCAGTTAAACACAACGATCTTCAGTTTCTACCAATCATATCTTCTAGAGCTTGTCCATTGAGTTGCTGAAACTACTAAAATATAATAATAAACTTTCTATTTCAGCTTTGCGTTCAAAATATGCTGCTGATGATGTAAAAATATGTTACTGTTAACATGTATTACCACATTAGCATGCTTTAGGGTCAAAGACGAAACGGGGGTTTCAAGCATCAAAAAAATAAATGTGTAATACAGCTTTAAATTTAGTCCCTGTACATTAGAATGTCCTGTTTAATTTTATATTTTTCTGAGCAAAAAATAATGGCTATTATACATTTACCATGATTTACAGAAGACACCCACTAAAATGTCATTCAGTGTAACAATATTTATGTATCGGAAAATCCTATTAGGCATATTCAAAACAGGAATCATTTGATGACATTAAAAGACTCACAGTGCAGCCACAAATACTAATTCATTGTAATTTTTAAATCTTTATACTTTGCCACTATCCTTCAAACCACTAGGTTTTACCTATTTGTCAGCAAGAAGTTTAAAATGAATCATTTAAAATATAATCAAATTTAGTATGATCACATACACTCACCTAAAGGATTATTAGGAACACCATACTAATACTGTGTTTGACCCCCTTTCACCTTCAGAACTGCCTTAATTCTACGTGGCATTGATTCAACAAGGTGCTGAAAGCATTCTTTAGAAATGTTGGCCCATATTGATAGGATAGCATCTTGCAGTTGATGGAGATTTGTGGGATGCACATCCAGGGCACGAAGCTCCCGTTCCACCACATCCCAAAGATGCTCTATTGGGTTGAGATCTGGTGACTGTGGGGGCCATTTTAGTACAGTGAACTCATTGTCATGTTCAAGAAACCAATTTGAAATGATTGGAGCTTTGTGACATGGTGCATTATCCTGCTGGAAGTAGCCATCAGAGGATGGGTACATGGTGGTCATAAAGGGATGGACATGGTCAGAAACAATGCTCAGGTAGGCCGTGGCATTTAAACGATGCCCAATTGGCACTAAGGGGCCTAAAGTGTGCCAAGAAAACATCCCCCACACCATTACACCACCACCACCAGCCTGCACAGTGGTAACAAGGCATGATGGATCCATGTTCTCATTCTGTTTACGCCAAATTCTGACTCTACCATCTGAATGTCTCAACAGAAATCCAGACTCATCAGACCAGGCAACATTTTTCCAGTCTTCAACTGTCCAATTTTGGTGAGCTCGTGCAAATTGTAGCCTCTTTTTCCTATTTGTAGTGGAGATGAGTGGTACCCGGTGGGGTCTTCTGCTGTTGTAGCCCATCCGCCTCAAGGTTGTGCGTGTTGTGGCTTCACAAATGCTTTGCTGCATACCTCGGTTGTAACGAGTGGTTATTTCAGTCAAAGTTGCTCTTCTATCAGCTTGAATCAGTCGGCCCATTCTCCTCTGACCTCTAGCATCAACAAGGCATTTTCGCCCACAGGACTGCCGCATACTGGATGTTTTTCCCTTTTCACACCATTCTTTGTAAACTCTAGAAATGGTTGTGCGTGAAAATCCCAGTAACTGAGCAGATTGTGAAATACTCAGACCGGCCCGTCTGGCACCAACAACCATGCCACGCTCAAAATTGCTTAAATCACCTTTCTTTCCCATTCTGACATTCAGTTTGGAGTTCAGGAGATTGTCTTGACCAGGACCACACCCCTAAATGCATTGAAGCAACTGCCATGTGATTGGTTGATTAGATAATTGCATTAATGAGAAATTGAACAGGTGTTCCTAATAATCCTTTAGGTGAGTGTATTATTTTATATATTTTAATGATTACAGGTCAGAATAAGTATATGGTTTAATTTTTACATAAATATATCCGTTACGCTGAATGACTATGGTTTGTTAGGGAGATATTATTGCCATTGTTCCCATAATTGCAATGTTTTTAGTATTAGTCTGTATCATTAAATCAGTTTTAATGATATTCCTGAGTAAACGACGGCAGAAGCAGATGTTGAAAGCATTTTATTCTACCGTTCTGATGCTCTCTGCAATGCTTGCTTAGCTTGTCACTTTGTTTTCGAATTGCTCGGCTCCAAAAGTGACTCCTCCTTGCAGCTATATTTATGAATACTTTTTATTTGCCAACATAAATGACATTATCAGGATGGGTATTTTGGGTGGAGAATCCCCTCAACGGTCTCTTTTGAACTTCTGACATACCGTAGTGAGGGGGAACTCTCTGTTCAGAGATCCTGGTAAGACAAAACTACAGTACATGCTTAGAATGACAGTGTTATCGTGTGGACGCTGATATGGTCACCATTATAATTATCATAATAGTTATTGTTCTTGGTGTGAATGGGCTTTAAGAGTGCCACCCTAGCTATTGGTATTTTACAGTGCCTTTCAACTCTCTCTGATCATGGGCATCTAAAATGAACCAATAACACAAATTAAACAATACAAACACGCATTAAAATATTAATATTTATTAAGTTTAACACATATTTGTCCATGCTAAACATTCCTCATTTATCTGTAATATAAATAAGATGCTTAAATTGTTATTCATACAGTGATGTTGTCATTCAGTGTAATGGATGACACTGGCGTAACAGAGAATTTGCATTACACTGAATGACAGCTTCAGCTTATACTGCAGGCCATCAACTGGCCACCTATATCAAACAGTGAGCTTGACCAGTGAAGTTAATCACAGTTATTCACAACATCTACTTATTTTTCAAAACATCTAACAATATAGGTGTTTTTTGGCATTTCACTGAATGACGTGCGGTTTTGTAACTTAGGATACCACACCATGAAAAGGTGGATTTCTCAAATATTTAAGAGCAATGAATTCAGTTTTCTGCAGCACCACGTGGTATTCAGGGAGCGTTTTGATGATGTCACACTGTCGAATGGCTATCTGTTTTTAATGTGATTTCAGAATGGCTTTTTGATCCTGTTACACTGAATGATCTCTTACAAACTGCATTTTCGGGACAAAAGTCCCCTGGTTATTTAAATACTTAAAAAAAAAAACAAGACATAGTCCTTTTAATATAACACAGCAAACACTTATCTGAAAATGCCAAGAAAACTAAACTAAAAAATATTTTTTTACTTGGTATTTTATATGTTTATTTAAAGATGTAATGGCAAATCAAAGTCCGGACCATTACGCTGAATGACACTTTTACATTATTTCCCCTATATGTTGACATTTTATTTTGACATAAGTTATTTGAAATAGTAGACACTTTACTTGCATTTAACATGTTTTTATGTATATAAAATTACTTTTGTAAACTTAATTTGATGCGGACACCAAAATTGTCTCGTCTTTGACCCTTTAACATTTTGCTATCATGACTAACATGTAGCTATAGCATTATTTAACACATTGCTACCATGTTTTAGCATTTTGTTAGCATGATTGACATTTTGCTAATATGTTGAACCTGTTTGCTAACATGTTGCATGATTAGCATGTTGCTAGAATAATACTAACGTGATTAACCTGTTGGTAGCATGTTGTTAACATGACTAGCTTTTTGCTAGCATGAGTTAACACATTGCTACTATGTTTTAACCTGTTGCTAGCATGTTTTAACATGATGCATGATTAGCATTTTGCTAGAATGATACTAACATGATTAACATGTTTTAGCATTGTGAACATGATTAACAGGTTTGCTAACAGGTTGCTAACATGATTACCATGTTGTTAGCTTGATTTAACACATTAAGATGTTTTAGCATTTTGCGAACATGATTGGCATGTTGTTAACAGGTTGTTAGCATTATTAGCATGTTGTTAGCATGTTTCATTATGCTACTGACATGATTTAACACATTGTTAACATTATTAACATGTTGCTAACCTGCTTTAACATGTTGTTAACATGATTAACATGTTGCTAGATTGTTGGAACCATGCATAACATGTTGATACCATGATTTACATGTTAACATGATTAGCATGTTGTTAGTACGTTGGTACCATGATTAACATGTTATGTTGATAACGTTGCTAGCATGTTTGGTAACATGATTAACATGTTATGTTGATAATATGTTGCTAGCATGTTTGCTAACATGATTAACATGTTATGTTAACACATTGCTAACACGCTTAGCATGTTGATAGCATGATTTAATACGTTCCTAGCTTGAATTGGCACATTGCTAACATGTTTTAACATATTGCAAGCTTGAATTACTTTTCTAACATGATTTAGTTAACACTTTGATAACATTTTTTAACATGTTTCTAACACAATTTAACATGTTGCTACAACGATTTAATGTTGCTAACATGATTTAACACTTTGCTAAGATGTTTTAGCATGTTGCTAGCATAATTAACATGTTTTCCTAGGGTAGTCATTAAGCTTTGCTAGTGATAGACCGCTTAAATACTCTATAAGTCTATTGCACAAAAGTTTTGACCCCCTCAATGAAAGTATGGGACTTTTCATAGTTTTGATCGTCCGATTAACGAAATTCGCATGTTGGATCATTTTGATGCATGTTTGTCTCTGGTTGACACCACTGTGTTAAAGAACGGAGACAATTAATCATGTCAGATAATTTTGCTTTATTTTTCCGTCATGATTTGAAAACCGAAAATCAAAAATACAATATAAACTTCTGAAAAATCAATATAATGACTCGCTTTTTAATACATATATATAAATCAACAGAAAACACTTGAGCAAGACAATAAATCAAGTTGAAGAGTAGGAGCTCTCGTCCTAATTTCACACGCGGTAAACGTCCCTCGAGACGCGGACAGTAGGAAGTTCACATCTGATGCACATCACAAACGCCCTCAGAACGGCATCCAACGGCAGCGTCGCAGACCGAACCACAAACATGATCAAGCCTCCAGAAAGATAAAGATGAGGAAGGCGAGCTGCTCCATCAGTCACATTCACAACCCGTTCAGTCCATCTCTCAGACTATTCACAGACTTATATGACGGAAATTAGAAACACTAATGCAAGAATAAATTGCGTTCCTGTTGCAATCAGTGTCTGCGGTAAATAAAACTCCAATGCACTTAAAATAAAGAGGGACGTGATGAAGCAGACAAACAGGGTAACGGCATGTTGTGAGTTCTTGCGTCTCGGGCAGTGAACCGAACGACTCTGGTCTTCTCACCACTCTTTCTTCTTCTCGTCCATGGACACGCCGCCCGGGCCAAGCGCCACCACCAGCAGCAGGCCTCCGATGACCGACGTGGTCTGGAAGAAGTCGTACTTCAGGAAGTCGTGCATGGGTTTGTAGGCAGGCACTGTCCAGAAAGCATTGAAGTAGACGTTGATGGCCAGAAGCCACACCACCAGCGTGAGCGCAGCCAGTTTGGTCTTGAATCCAACGGCCACCAGGATGATGAGAGCCGTTCCCACCATGTTCTGGAGAATCTGGAGGACAAAGATAGGGTTGAATTAGAAAACCATAACATCTTTATATCTTCATGCCTTATAGTCTCATTTAGCAGATTAGAGCTGGGCGATGATATAGTTTGGTTCCCCAAAGTGTTGACGTAATTTTCTGATCAATGTCCGAATCGTTCCCCATCCCCTACATAGTGCGCTGTCCGAATCGTTCCCCATCCCCTACATAGTGCGCTGTCCGAATCGTTCCCCATCCCCTACATAGTGCTCTGTCCGAATCGTTCCCCATCCCCTACATAGTGCGCTGTCCGAATCGTTCCCCATCCCCTACATAGTGCGCTGTCCGAATCGTTCCCCATCCCCTACATAGTGCGCTGTCCGAATCGTTCCCCATCCCCTACATAGTGCGCTGTCCGAATCGTTCCCCATCCCCTATATAGTGCCCTGTCCGAATCGTTCCCCATCCCCTACATAGTGCCCTGTCCGAATCGTTCCCCATCCCCTACATAGTGCGCTGTCCGAATCGTTCCCCATCCCCTATATAGTGCCCTGTCCGAATCGTTCCCCATCCCCTATATAGTGCCCTGTCCGAATCGTTCCCCATCCCCTATATAGTGCGCTGTCCGAATCGTTCCCCATCCCCTATATAGTGCGCTGTCTGAATCGTTCCCCATCCCCTATATAGTGCGCTGTTTGAATCGTTCCCCATCCCCTATATAGTGCGCTGTCTGAATCGTTCCCCATCCCCTATATATTGCGCTGTCTGAATCGTTCCCCATCCCCTATATATTGCGCTGTTTGAATCGTTCCCCATCCCCTATATAGTGCCCTATCTGAATCGTTCCCCATCCCCTATATAGTGCGCTGTTTGAATCGTTCCCCATCCCCTATATAGTGCGCTGTCTGAATCGTTCCCCATCCCCTATATAGTGCCCTATCTGAATCGTTCCCTATCCCCTATATAGCGCACTGTCTGACCGTTCCCTACCCCCTATATAGTGCACTATGTGCCATGTAGAAAACAGTAAATGTGTGAACAAGTGAGCGTCTGTTTATAATGTAGGGCTTCAGATTCTAGAGAGCATTTGGTTGGACAGAAAATCAGAGTGATGTCATCAAAAACATTGATCTAGTGAGAGACTGTAAGTTTTGAAGGCTTATATCTTCTAAATGTGAATTGTCATTGTTTTGGAGTTTATAGATAAGACTAACATATTCATACTAAAAGCAAAAACACTGATTTTATAGGGACTTTACAAATTGTGAATATCTGTATTTATTGTGACACACAGAGCTGTAGGAGTATGAACGAGTGTCTGATGCTCTACTGTCGCTGCGTGACATTTGACTCCCGGGTTCACGATCTCAGAGCGCATGTCAAACGTGTCATTTGAAGCTTCTGTGTCGAATTTCATTCATTCCAAACCGCAGTTAAAAACTCTGTCTATCAATGTGAAGCTGCTTTGAAACAATATACTGTATAAAACGCTATAGAAATAAATGTGACGACTACTTTTTTTTGCATTTACACATACTTGGTGTTTTTAACACTTAAAGTCACTATAAAATCAAAATGGACAGATCTTATTTTTTTATGCAATATTCCAGTGTTTATTCTAAGGGATTTATCAGTGCACATCATTATTGTTTTGATAATCTTGAATCAGAATAACAGCTCTTCTCTTCTCTGATGATGAGGGCGGGGCAACCAGGCACTCACATGAGATCCACCAATAGCAAACCACAACCATCCAACCAGCCAATCAATTCCCCACAGACAAAAATCAAACCCCGCTCTACATTTGTTCTTGTTCCAGATTCGTTTATACGTCACAATAGTGAAGACTAGCGCGACTTTCACACAGACTTTAAACAACTTACAGAGAAGAAGTTGGCGTCGAAGTGCAGCAGCGTCATGAACATCAGCACCAGCAGAACGCGTCCGCCCAGCTGCATATACTGTTTGGGAGAGCTTTCGCCCATCGACGGCACGCCGGCAAACATGCTCTTCCCTTCAGAGCGAGACTCGGCCAGCAGCAGCAGCAAACCTCCACCAAGAGCCAGATTCCTACCAGGAACACACAGAACAACTAAAGATCACTCACATCCTTCAAAGAGCCCGTATTATGCCTTGATTGTGTGTTTGGGCTCTTGAATGAACTAATGGACCAAAACCGACCGATATTTGAATGAACTAATGGACCAAAACCGACCGATATTTGAATGAACTAATGGACCAAAACCGACCGATATTTGAATGAACTAATGGACCAAAACCGACCGATATTTGAATGAACTAATGGACCAAAACCGACCGATATTTGAATGAACTAATGGACCAAAACCGACCGATATTTGAATGAACTAATGGACCAAAACCGACCGATATTTGAATGAACTAATGGACCAAAACCGACCGATATTTGAATGAACTAATGGACCAAAACCGACCGATATTTGAATGAACTAATGGACCAAAACCGACCGATATTTGAATGAACTAATGGACCAAAACCGACCGATATTTGAATGAACTAATGGACCAAAACCGACCGATATTTGAATGAACTAATGGACCAAAACCGACCGATATTTGAATGAACTAATGGACCAAAACCGACCGATATTTGAATGAACTAATGGACCAAAACCGACCGATATTTAAATGAACTAATAGACCAAAACCGACCGATATTTAAATGAATTAATAGACCAAAACCGACCGATATTTAAATGAATTAAGACCAAAACCGACCGATATTTAAATGAATTAAGACCAAAACCGACCGATATTTAAATGAATTAATAGACCAAAACCGACCGATATTTCAATTAGGCATGAGCATTTAAACTTAAGCATGTATATTAATGTTGGAACACATCCTAAAATGAAAATTAATGAGGCCACATTATGCCCTTTCACAAAGTCTTTAGTGTTTTTTGGCTGTACTAGAGCAGGTTTTCCGGCTTGAATGTTGATTATTTCCTCATATTCTCCATTGTTGCGGCTCCTCTCTTCCCAGTCTGTCAGTAACGCTCTGTTTAGTTCCTGTCTCTATGAAGCCCCTCCTTCTGAAAAGCACACTGTGCTCTGATTGGTTGGCTGGAGCAGTGTGTTGTGATTGGTTGAGCGCTACCAGCGTGTTTGGGAAATGTCCCGCCCCTTACCATAACCACCA
>CM077194.1:1750476-1752976 GCA_039654625.1 Rhinogobio ventralis
TTATTGATTGTTCAACTTATTACTATTATTATTTATTTTATTATATATATATATATATATATATACAAACACATTTTTTTTTTTATATAATTATTTTATTTAATGTATGTATATGTACATGTATGTTGATTCCCTGTAAAATTATAAATGCTTTGGCAATACATTGTAACAATTGTCATGCCAATAAAGCACAATTGAATTAAATTGAGAGAGAGAGAGAGAGAGAGTATGAGTGAGTGAGTGAGAGAGAGAGTGTGTGAGTGAGTGTGCGAGTGTGAGTGAGTGAGAGAGTGTGAGTGAGTGAGTGAGTGAGTGTGAGTGGGCGAGCGTGAGTGAGTGAGTGAGTGAGTGAGAGTGTGAGTGAGTGAGCGAGTGTGAGTGAAGTGAGCGAGAGAGAGAGAGAATGATTGAGTGAGTGAGTGAGTGAGTGAGTGAGTGTGCGTGAGTGAGTGAGCGAGTGAGTGAGTGTGCGTGAGTGAGTGAGCGAGTGAGTGAGAGAGAGAGTGAGTGAGAGTGTGAGTGAGAGAGAGAGAGAGAGAGAGAGAGTGAGTGTGTGAGTGTGAGTGTGAGAGTGAGTGAGTGTGAGTGAGAGTGTGAGTGAGTGAGTGAGCGAGTGAGCAAGAGAGAGAGAGAGAGAGAGAGAGAGAGAGAATGAGTAAGTGAGTGAGTGAGAGTGTGAGTGAGTGAGTGTGAGTGAGTGAGTGAGTGAGTGAGTGAGTGAGAGTGTGAGTGGGCGAGCGTGAGTGAGCGAGTGTGTGAGTGAGTGAGAGTGTGAGTGGGCGAGCGTGAGTGAGCGAGTGTGTGAGTGAGTGAGAGTGTGAGTGGGCGAGCGTGAGTGAGCGAGTGTGTGAGTGAGCGAGAGTGTGAGTGGGCGAGTGTGTGAGTGAGCGAGTGAGTGAGTGAGCGAGTGAGTGAGTGGGCGAGTGTGTGAGTGAGCGAGTGAGTGAGTGAGCGAGTGAGTGAGTGAGCGAGCGATGCGAGCGAGTGAGTGAGTGAGTGAGAGAGAGAGAGAGAGAGAGAGAGAGAGTGTGGCGAGTGAGTCTCACCGATCTGTCCTATGAGGTTGAGCAGCACAAAGCCTGTGGCGAGTAAGTATCCGCAGCTCCACGTCGCCTCTATATAGTCGCGCTGCTCGTTCCACTGGAACCACATGCGGATGCCGTCCTCCAGGAACGTGCTGATGAGACACAGGCGAGCGACGTGAGGCAAATACTGCTTCGTGACCCGCAAGAACTGCAAGAGCAAACACACAAGGCTGTTATCTCACACACACACACAATCAGCAGAACGTCTGACGCTCACTGAACACAGTGACATCAATGACCAACTCATTTCAACACACCGCAAGAGTTATGTTGTAAAATACGAGAGGGACGCGTTGATTATAGCATCAAATATAAACAGTACACATCAGCGTTCACCAGCAGCCAATCACTGACCAGACACAGAGAAGTGACGAACCTGACAGCCAATCAGAGCTCGCTCCCTATTGGTTAAGAGCAATAGAGCATGCATTTGCTCATCTCACTGATTGAGTACTCCTCAATAAATAAAAACGGTGAAATGCAAACTTAGAATATTACGCAAACCTGCAATATGTTAAATAACACAAATATACTTTATGCATTTAATCTCACTTTATTAACCAATGTCTTTGCTGCTGACCTTTAATGATTCAATTCAACCAGCCGTTTGGTCAATAAAAGCCTTTACAACTTTTTAAATTAAAAAACAAACAAGCACATGTGAGAAATGAACGCTAATGTAACGCATTACTTTCCATGAAAAGTAACTAAGTAACGTAATTAGTTACTTTTTTAGGGAGTAACGTATAACCTTTGAAAGGAACTTTCTCCAACACTGGGAGTAATAATCATAATAATATTTCAATTAGTCATATACAATTAACAATGTAATCTCTGCAAACAAACAACACAAATAAATTAAAATAACTACAATAATAACAGTTGCATAAAATCTGTCAACTTAATATTTGATAATCAGGGTGCTAAAACTATCAAAAACATTTGTTAAATGTAAATTAAGCTGAAATAAAATAAAATATAAACATTAGTTGAAAAGCCTAAACTCAATTAAAAATAGAAATGTTAAATGAGTTTAAATAAATAAAAACAAAAAAAATTAAACCTATAGCAATAAAAAATAAAAATTGTGTTTAAAATTATTTAAAATTAACATGAACTATAATGTAATGCAACTAATGTTTGCAATTTTAAATCACAGAATAAAAATAGTCTATTAAATGTACTTTCTAAATAAAAATGTTGCCTAACATAATTAAAACAGGACATTCCAATAAAATATGCTTAGATGCAGTCCGTAACTTTTGGCGCTGTAGCGATTAATAAACAAAACTGCACGCGTGTTGCGGAAGAACATTGCAGCCGGAACTACTTCCCTGTTTATGTCTATGACGATTCACGCAGGTACTGTGCTACTCCGTCCAAACCTGACTAAAATAGTCCCAATATAAACACTT
>CM077194.1:1757976-1802976 GCA_039654625.1 Rhinogobio ventralis
CTCATCCTCGGCCTTCTTTGTGAACAGAGACGCTGAAGAGAAACACGACACACACACACACTCAACACGTCATCATGTGAAAATGAGAAATGCACTAAAAACTTCAATTACATTTAAATAAAAATATGTGAAACCTAAATAGGAATATTAAAACAATAATAATAAAATGATAAAAGCACATTACTAAAATTATCATGAAAACTAAAAATATAAAAACATTAATAAAGCCATAAATAAAAATAAAAGATAAATAAAATATTTCATAAACATATTTATCAAATATTTAATTATTAACAAAAGCACATAAAATTACATGAGAACGGAAAATATATAAATAAAAGCTAATTCAAAATATTAATACAACTAGTTTTAGTTTAAATATTTTATTAGTTTTATTTTATTTTTTTTAATTAAAAAATCTAATAAACACATACAATTATTAAAAATTAACATGAAAACATAAAAGCTAATTCAAAATATCAATACGTAATAAAAACTAATATTTTAGTTTATTAAATATTTTATTATATTCAAATATTTTTAAAAACCTAATGAACAAAAGACATAAAATTACTAAAAATTAAACTGAAAATATACAAATAAAAGCCTTTTAGTAATAAAACTATACACCTAAAATAAATATTTCAGGTTTTAATCTTTTAAAAAAGCACATGAAAATATAAAAAATTAAAACATTAGTTTTAAAATATTTTACTAGTTTTTTTATTTATTTATTTAAATATTTTTTTAAAAACCTATTAACAAAAGCACATAAAATTATTAAAACAAAAACTGAAAATATAAAAATAAAAGCCAATTTAAAATAGTAATAAATAAAGCTCAGATGGAAGCATAAAGAGCGCGTGCTGTTGACTGACGGGGGTAAAGGTCGGACATGCTGTCGTCGGAGTCGCAGTCCTCGGCGCCGCTCGAGCTCGGAGCCCAGATGCCGCTGTCGTCCTTCCTCTTGGGTCGCTGCTCACTTCCTGTGGCCTCGTCGCGCTGTGTGCCTCTCTTTTTCTGTCTGAGCTGGACCGGGACAAACGCCACACCCTGACGAACACACTCCTCATCTGACGACGATAAAGCGACGCATATTAATGACATGCAAACCTTTAATCTGGGAAAACACCAGGTCGGGATGTGGAAACTTACACTGCTCTAGAGCCTTCCTGTAGCGCTTGCCGTTGACGTGACGCAGGACATGCTGTGGCACACGGTTGATGTGACGTAACGTGAGTTTGCAGAAGAGATGATTACTGAGGAAAACACAACGACAATATGAATTATCATCTTACTGTGCCACGGTTAATATCTGCAACTGAAACTATTAAAAACATTCCTGTTATCTGAAATTAATTACTAATATTAGATTAAAAACTAAAACTAAATGACACTTAAATGAAATAAATGAAAAAAAAAAAAGAACATTTATTTTTAATTTATTGAAAATATAAAAATAAAAGCCAATTTAAAATATTAATAAAAACTTTAAATAATAATAAAATAGTCATAATTTATCAGTGCACGTTTGTTGTTGTAAAAGGTTCAATTTTTTAAAAATGTGCCCGCAACTGTTTTTTTGTAAATAGGAATATAAAAAAATTATAATAAAATGACAAAAGCTAAAATAACGAAAATGAACATGAAAACTAAACTAAAAATATAAAAGTAAAAAAAAAAACTATTCAAAACATTAATAAAAGATTAAGATTAGTTTAAAATATTTTATAAATATATTTAAAACTACTAATAATTAACAAAAGCACATAAAATTACAAAAACATTAAAATAAAATAAAAATGTAATTAAAAAAAAAATTATCATGAAAACGGAGAATATATTAAAAAAGCCAATTCAAAATATTAATAATTTACATAATAATAAAATAATCACGACGTTATTCTAATAACTTATATTAAATAAGGGAGTTTGTTGTTATAAAGGGTTAGATTTTTAAAATTGTACTTTAAAAAAGTGCCAGTTTTTTGTAAATAGGAAATATATATATATAAAATACAAAAGCTAAAATAACTAACATGAAAACTACGCTAAAAATAAAACAATTCAAAATATTAATTAAACCGTAAATAAAAGACAAATAAAATAAACTATAATATCAGTTTAAAATATTTTATAAATGTTTAAATTTTAAAACTACTAATTAGCAAAAGCACATAAAATTACATGAGAACGGAAAATATATAAATAAGAGCTAATTCTAAATATTAATAAAACTATAAAACTAAAACGAGTTCTAAAAATCTAATAAACGCATATAAAACTACTAAAAATTAACTGAAATTAAACTGAAAATGTAAAAAAAGCAAATTCAAAATATTAAGAACTAATATTTTATTAGTTTATTGTATTTAAATATTTATAGTGTTCTGCACTATGTAGTGTACACTCGGTGTTGTTTCAACGGTCAAACACGACCGCTGGGTTTAAAAATATAATTTAAAAATTTAAACCCAACGGTCGGGTTTGTCCATATTTGACCGTTGAACCCCACCAGCATTTTTAGAGTGTAGTGGCGCAAGTTAGTGTACTCACGGCTGTTTAGTGCTGTTGACTACATGGGGCTCATACTGTTTGTAGTCAAACTCCACCTCAGCGCTCAGTTTCTTGTATTTCTTCCCTGATGTGAAATGTTGTAGTTCATCGAGGCTGCTGGGAAACTCATGGTCGTTCAGTGTGCACTTAATCTGAGGAAATACCAACATAAACAGAGACATTCAGCGTGTCTGAACACCAAGGAAAAACATTCATACACGACTTTATGATCATTTGTGAGTTATAGTGTCATGTTATTGACCTTCTTAGAGTCTGTGAGTTGAAACGAAGGATGCTTCTGTAGAAATGCTCTCAAATCTTCCGGTAAATCCTCCATGACCGCCTAAATAAAACATAAACAAGTGAAATCTATATGAGGGAGAACCTCCTATTGAGTCAAAAAGCGCAAAAACCGCTGTAAAACACACACACGCTAAACATTAGGCTACGAGGATACACGCTACACATGTTACGCAGCGCGACGCTTCAAAAACTACAACATGACGTCATATAAACACGACGCCGACGTGAGGCCAAGGGCTGTCTATCGCGATGCCAGAAATAAAACTGTTTAAAGCTGCGAAATCGTGAGAGATTTTGAAGTCATCACAGAATTGCTATATTCAGTCTTACTTCATCAGTATTCTTAATAATATAATAATATTTCGTGCTGAGACAGCAGGTGATTTATAATTCTGATGAGGCGCTCGTGACGGTCAGCTGACACTGAGCTGTTTATCTTCTCTGATCATCCTTCACGTTCGGTCTTACATTTAGTGTACTTTTATATTGTAAATATATAGATAGTATATTTATATCATATTTTTTGCTTCGTTAAATATGTCGGGACCGAACGGAGAGCCCAATATGTCCGTTGATGATGGAATAATCGAAGATGAAGATGAATTCAGTGAAGAAGGTATTATTTTATCTTCTGTAATATCAACTGAACTGCCCGGATGGTTTACCTTTGATGATTTTATTAGTTACTACTAACAATAAAACTACTATTTTTTTTTAAATACTTTATTACATTTGTATTGTATTGTTTTACTATTCATTGGATATGTGTGTGTATATATATATATATATAGGCGCGCGCACACACATTATATATGCACACTAAGCATAAATAAATATGCATACATACTCATACACACTCACACATATAAGCATAAATAAATATACTATAATGCATATACACACAATCACTCTCTTACACACGCTCACACACAAGAATAAATATATACACACACACGATCACTCACACACATTTTCTCACACACACAATCTATCACACACAAACACACACACACTCTCTCGTACAATCTCTTTCACACACTCACATAGACATTCAAACACTCACTTTGATACACACACGCTCACTCGCACTCCCTCACACATACACACACACTCACTCACTCTCTCTCACACACACACACACACTCACTCTCACTCTCTCTCTCTCTCTCTCACACACACACACACACACACACACACTCACACTCACTCGCACTCGCACTCCCTCACACATACACACTCTCTTTCTCACACACACACACACTCGCACTCCCTCACACATACACACTCTCTCTCTCACACTCACTCACTCACACACACACACACACACACACACACACACACACACACACACACACACACACACACACACACACACTCACCTAAAGGATTATTAGGAACACCTGTTCAATTTCTCATTAATGCAATTATCTAATCAACCAATCACATGGCAGTTGCTTCAATGCATTTAGAAGTGTGGTCCTGGTCAAGACAATCTCCTGAACTCCAAACTGAATGTCAGAATGGGAAAGAAAGGTGATTTAAGCAATTTTGAGCGTGGCATGGTTGTTGGTGCCAGACGGGCCGGTCTGAGTATTTCACAATCTGCTCAGTTACTGGGATTTTCACGCACAACCATTTCTAGAGTTTACAAAGAATGGTGTGAAAAGGGAAAAACATCCAGTGTGCGGCAGTCCTGTGGGCGAAAATGCCTTGTTGATGCTAGAGGTCAGAGGAGAATGGGCCGACTGATTCAAGCTGATAGAAGAGCAACTTTGACTGAAATAACCACTCGTTACAACCGAGGTATGCAGCAAAGCATTTGTGAAGCCACAACACGCACAACCTTGAGGCGGATGGGCTACAACAGCAGAAGACCCCACCGGGTACCACTCATCTCCACTACAAATAGGAAAAAGAGGCTACAATTTGCACGAGCTCACCAAAATTGGACAGTTGAAGACTGGAAAAATGTTGCCTGGTCTGATGAGTCTCGATTTCTGTTGAGACATTCAGATGGTAGAGTCAGAATTTGGCGTAAACAGAATGAGAACATGGATCCATCATGCCTTGTTACCACTGTGCAGGCTGGTGGTGGTGGTGTAATGGTGTGGGGGATGTTTTCTTGGCACACTTTAGGCCCCTTAGTGCCAATTGGGCATCGTTTAAATGCCACGGCCTACCTGAGCATTGTTTCTGACCATGTCCATCCCTTTATGACCACCATGTACCCATCCTCTGATGGCTACTTCCAGCAGGATAATGCACCATGTCACAAAGCTCCAATCATTTCAAATTGGTTTCTTGAACATGACAATGAGTTCACTGTACTAAAATGGCCCCCACAGTCACCAGATCTCAACCCAATAGAGCATCTTTGGGATGTGGTGGAACGGGAGCTTCGTGCCCTGGATGTGCATCCCACAAATCTCCATCAACTGCAAGATGCTATCCTATCAATATGGGCCAACATTTCTAAAGAATGCTTTCAGCACCTTGTTGAATCAATGCCACGTAGAATTAAGGCAGTTCTGAAGGCGAAAGGGGGTCAAACACAGTATTAGTATGGTATTCCTAATAATCCTTTAGGTGAGTGTATATATACACTCGGGTGCTGAAAGCATTCTTTAGAAATGTTGGCCCATATTGATATATATGGACCATATATATATATGCTCTTCTATCAGCTTGAATCAGTCGGTCCATTCTCCTCTGACCTCTAGCATCAACAAGGCATTTTCGCCCACAGGACTGCCGCATACTGGATGTTTTTCCCTTTTCACACCATTCTTTGTAAACTCTAGAAATGGTTGTGCGTGAAAATCCCAGTAACTGAGCAGATTGTGAATACCACACCCCTAAATGCATTGAAGCAACTGCCATGTGATTGGTTGATTAGATAATTGCATTAATGAGAAAATGAACAGGTGTTCCTAATAATCCTTTAGGTGAGTTTATATGCATTAATGAGAATTTATGGTGAGAATGTGCTTGTCACATAAACAACTATGTAATAAAACAGTATAAAAACTATTCAGACACTAAAGTCAGATTACAGACACTGAATAAAGTGAGTCATTTATTAAAACATTTTTAGATCACCACCACTAACATCGCCAGTTGATTAAGAGCGATTGAGCAAAGCTCCTCAGAAGAGTGTAACGGTCAGTGAATGTTGGTCTGTGTGTGTGGTCAGAATACGCAGCGATCGACTCCATGCTGGACCAGATCAGCTCGTGCCTGGACGACATCGAGGAGAGAAACGACGCTCTGAACGGGAAACTGCACGAGCTGCTGGAGTCCAACAGACAAGCCCGACGAGAGTTCAGAGAGCAGCTGAACGATGAAGAGCATCCTCCTCCTCCTCCAGCAGAAGATCCGCCGTCCACAGACACACAGAGCGAAGACTGAAGACTGAAGACTAGACAACGCCCATCCTCAGACTGTTCATAACCGGATATATTCAGATGTAAAATACCTGCATCATCGTCTCAGTGGACCAGTAGAGTAGAATATATGTGTGTGTGTTTATGTTGTTTGGTTTGCACTGTATTAAATGAAAGCATTAAGGCACATGAGACAGTGATCAAGTGTAATAACACACACAATCACTAACGCACAGCCTCGAGCGGATTAGGGCTTTCATAGGATATGCAATGTGAATATGAGAAAACTATTTTAGTAAATAGTTATCAAGGATGTAAACAGATTTATATGGAAACTTGTTTCCACCATGGAATAAAAAAAAAAAAAAAAAGTACAACATGTCTGCTCGTAATAAAACAATCAACATTAATTAGCTTTGCTTTTCAGAGATTTTAAATGTAATTGACTTTTTTTCTCATCACAATTGTGAAAGACAAATGTAATTGCGAGTTATACAATCACTTACACACTCTCACACACACACACATACACACTCTCAAACACTCACAATCGCATATACACACACACACTCTCACAATCGCATATACACACACACACACACTTTCTCACACTCTCACAATCGCATATACACACACACTCACATACACACTCTCACAATCGCATATACACTCACTCTCACATACACACTCTTTCACACACTCACATATACACACACTCACATATACACTCACATACACACACACACTCACAGTCACACACTCACTCACAATCGCATATACACACACTCGCTCACAATCGCATATACACACACACTGGCTCTCACACACTCACAATCGCATATACACACACACACTCGCTCACATACACACTCTTTCACACACTCACATATACACACTTTCTCACACTCGCAATCGCATATACACTCACACACACTCACTCTCTTACAATCGCATATACACACACACACACACACTTGCTCTCACACACTCTCTCACAATCGCATATACACTCTCTCACATACACACTCTCACAATCGCATATACACACAGACTCACTCTCACTTTCAGTCACACACACGCTCTCACAATCGCATATACACACACTCGCTCTCACACACTCAACTCTCTCACAATCGCATATACATACACACTTTCACACAGTCACACACACTCTCTCACACGCTCACATATACACACACTCTTTCACACACACACACTCGCAAATAAAAAAGATACAATCCTGCTAGCAAAAAGAGAACACGACAGAGCTCGTAATAAAACAAGAATCAACATTAGCTCGGCTTTAGGAGATTTGAAATGTTGTAATTTTGACTTTCTCTGCACAATTGTGTAATCACAATTCTGAAAGTCATAAAAAAAAAAGTCATAACTGCGAGTTATAAAATCGTGATTGTGAGATAAAAAGGTCACAATTACCTTTTTATCTTTATATTCTGTTGTGAAAACAGTCTTACAGGAGATCATAAGTAACCCAGTCACTCGTGTAATCATCAAATATTTTAATTGAAATTAAAATGAGCCAAATGCAGAAAACAAACATTGAAAAACATGAACCTCCAGCTGCTATAAAACACACGTGTGTGTGTTCAGTTCGTCAGAATACCAAACACATCGCTTGTGTTTAGCTTGCCTTAAATCGTCCCGCTGGCCTCAAAACACAAGACAAACACTATTATTATTATTCTTCATGATTCCGTGATGGACAAACTCGGCACATTTGTGCTTTTCACACGATCAATAACACCCTGATCTGAATCCGGTATGGAAATGCTGTTGGAAACATGGGTTTGATCACATGCATTTATGGATCCGGACGCATATTGTCCCAAAAACCAATGGAAACAAATAAAATTATATTTTGCATGCAACATGATAGCCTGTGGGTAAAAAAATACTGCATTACAGTAATGCAAATATAAAACGTTTGGGGTGAAAATGTAATAATGTGACAATGCAAATAAAAAAGGCTTCATTTTGTTCATGTAAACTGCAGATTTTCCTTTGATTTTAGGGGGAAATGCATCCCGGAGATGAACAGTGCACACAGTGTTTTGTCGTCAGATAAAAGCTCGTAATTAATGCGCCTGACGGTTCCAGTGTACAACCAGGCGATGCTTTGAAATGAACAAGCCAATGCCATAATAAAACAATCATCATTTAGTGACAAAGTAACAGGGAGACACGAACAGAATGAAACACTACTGACCAGGTCATATTCACTCGTAGATAAAAACAAGAAACAAACAAATGAAGGTTTGTGAAGACTTTTTGCATTGTGACCTTAATGCTAATCATGCACATTTTTAATTGTGATGCAATTCTCAGTTTTTTTGCAATATTATATAATTTTTTGTGTCTTATATCAATGTCTTTTTCATAAGAGGGAAAATGTGGATTCCGAAAGGGATTTATTTCTTTGTGAGATTGACCAGAATACAAACTGTGCATTCATACACTCATATACACACACACACTTGCATGCACACTCATCCATGCATGCACACTCATACACGCGCACACTCATATACACACGCACTCATACACACAAACCCGCATGCACACTCATATACACAAACTCGCATGCACATTCATCCACGCACGCACACTCATCCACGCACACTCATATACACACGCGCACACACACTCACACTCATATACACAAACACACACTCGCATGCACACTCATACACGCACACACACTCATACACGCGCACACTCATACACACACACACACACGCACACTCATACCCACGCACACACTCGCACTCAGTTTTTTTGCAATATTATATAATTTTTCTTTTTTTCCACATCGAAGCAATGAGAATGTCTTTTTCATAAGGGGAAAAATGTGCCTAATTGACATGAAAATAATGTCACAATAGAAAAAATCTAATTTTAAACATTTCTGTGTGAGATTGACCAGAACACAAACTGTATCATCATCAGACGGCAGAGATGAACCTAGCACTGCTAACAGGTAAAGTGGATGTGAACATAACCTTTAGGACACAATCTTGGGAACTTGGGATCCACATCTGAGGATATATCAAAAGTCTGAGTTTCTTGAGGATTTCTGCACTGTAATTTCAAGATTCATCATGTGTGCGCTTGGAAATAAACCCTAAAAACAAGTAAAGTCAACATAACACAACTCGCCATCGACCAGAGATGTTGAGCCAATCACAACGCAGCACACAGGAAGTCCCACTGGCTCGACCGGTCGACTCTTTAAACGCCGCTCCATCCAAGCGTTTGCATTTAAGGCAGAACTCCATTTGTGTTTATGATACTTCAGTGTGTGTGTCAGCTCTAAAACTAGTGTGTTACTCAGAATAAAACAAGGTTGGTCTCTACACAGCTGAGGGTTCTCCACTGATTTCAGAACTACATCATGAAACACGCTTTGGCGCGGCTACATACGACATCAGCGAGGGTGAATCTCAGGACGAACATGTTCAGCTCATGATCCACACCAAACACAGACACACACTCACTGTGTGTGTGTAAAGAACATGAACGATTACGATGTGTTGCATCGTGACGCTTTCATGATTCGGCAGATTCCCTCAGATTTCACATTCACTGCAATGAGTGCAAACTCATCCTGTCTGGATGCCGTTACTACTTTCTTTAATATTAAAATCAGCACACATTAAATTCACTACAACAACTTTTGCAATTATGATATGTTTGCATGATGGTAATGAGAATTACATTTCACATTAAAGTAAATGAGTATTGTGACGGGGGGGTGTTACGAAACTAGATGATTAAATCTCACACACTCTCTTGCATACACACACACACACACAAACAAACAACCATACACGCTCTCATACACACACATTTATTTACAGACAAACACTCACGAACGATCATACACACTCGCTCACACACACACAGTCAAACACTCAAAAACGATCATACACACACACACACACACTCGCTCGCTCACACATTCATTTAGACACAAACACACATTCATTCACACACACACAGACAAACACTAATGATCATACACACACACTCATTCACACAATCGTGCATGCACACTCACACACTATTCACTCACACAAACAAACACTCGCATACACACACTTAGACACATATTTACGAACAATCATACACACTTGCACTCACGCATATACACACACACTCATTCACACACTCGCACACACACATTCATTTACACACACAGTCAAACACTCACAAACAATCATACACACACACACACTCGCTCACACATTCATTTACACACAAACGTACATTCATTTACACACAAACGCACATTCATTAACACACACACACACAAACACTCACTCACGAACAATCATACACACACACTCGCGCATACACACTCACACAAACAAACACTCACATACACACAGACACATACTCACGAACAATCATACACACACTCGCACAGTCACACGCATATACACATACACACTCTCACACACTCATGTTTCTGTTTTGGGTTGAGATGACCTGGACATGTTCATGTGTTGGTTAGATTCACCCTTCAGCCGAAGCACAAACACACACACTTACTCACTCTCTCTCTCACACACACACACACACACACACACACACACACACACACACACACACACACACACACACACACACACACACACACACACACACACACGCACACACACGCACACACACGCACACACACACACGCACGCACGCGCACGCGCACACACACACGCACACGCGCACACACGCGCACACACGCGCACACACACGCACACACACGCACACACACGCACACACACGCACACACACGCACACACACGCACACACACGCTCATGTCTCTGTTTTGGGTTGAGATGACCTGGACATGTTCATGGGTTGGTTAGATTTACCCTTCAGCCGAAGCACGAATCGTTCAGTGATGGAGTTTGAGGTTCTTGTGCTCAATGGAACATCTACTGTACAGACGGTGTGTGGCACAAACCCTTCAGAGCGGCAGGAGAGACACATACTGTCTACGGCGGGGTGGTTTCACTACGGTCCTCTGAGCCTGATCAAGTTCTCAGGATAGATAGCAGCCCTCGGTGCCTCAGCGTCGTCTTCCTCCTCTTCCTCGTCTCTTGGCGGGAGTCCTGCCTCGGCCCCGGCCGCCCTTCCCCTCTGGGATGCCGGCGGGAGCCTCGTCCTCTTCCTCGGGCTCTGCTGCGACGGCCTCGTCCTGTGGGAGCTCGTCCTCCGGCCCTCGGCTGCTGTTCTGACGGGTGGAGCTGCTCAGTCTGCTGATGCTGGGGAGTGAGGTATCAAGGGCTGGTTTGGGGACGAGAGAGGCGGATGAGGTAAACGGAGATCCTCCCTCGGAGGTTTCGTCTGGACTGATGTGGTCTGCCGGCTCTCCTGAGGTTGAACCAGAGTCTTCATGTTTCCTTACGGCTTTATAACGCTGAGCAACGACAAGCGAACAACATGATAAACAACTGCTGCAAACGGCACACGACGACCAACAATTCTGATGCATTTCTAAAGCATATAAAATAAATTGTATAATTATTGATAAATTAATATAAAACAAAATATAAATTTCAGATGGAAAAATAAAAAATTACAACTTTTATTAAACACAATAATTTATATATGAAAAAGCTTATTTGAATAATATTAGATGAAAAACTTAAAATATTATTTATATACACTACCAGTCAAAAGTTTGGAAACTGGACTATTTTGATTGTTTTTGAAGGGGGTCTCTTCTGCTCATCAAGGCTGCATTTATTTTATTAAAAATGCAAAAAAAGCTGTAATATTGTGAAATATTATTAACATGTAAAATAACTGTTTTCTATGTGAATATATAGTAAAGTGTAATTTATTCCTGTGATCAAAGCTGAATTTATCATCATTACTCCAGTCTTCAGTGTCACATGATCCTTCACAAATCATTCAATATGAGGATTTATGATTATTATCAGTGTTGAAAGCATTTTTTTTAGGATTGTTTGATGAATATTAAGTTCAAAAGAGCAGTATTGATCTGAAATAGAAAGCTTTTGTAACATTATACTACCGTTCATAAGTTTTGGGTCGGTAAGAATTATTATTTTTTTGGGAAAGAACTTAAAGAAATGAATACATTTATTCAGCAAGGATGCATTAAATTGATCAAGTGACAGTAAAGACATTTATAACGTTGCAAAAGCTTAATATTTCAGATAAATGCTGTTCTGTTGAACTTTCCATTCATTAAATAATCCTGGAAAAAAATTGTACGCAACTGCTTTAAACACTGATAATAATCATAAATCCTCATATGAGAATGATTTGTGAAGGATCATGTGACACTGAAGACTGGAGTAATGATGATAAATTCAGCTTTGATCACAGGAATAAATTACACTTTACTACATATTCACATAGAAAACAGTTATTTTACATTTTAATAATATTTCACAATATTACAGCTTTTTGCTGTATTTTTAATAAAATAAATGCAGCCTTGATGAGCAGAAGAGACCCCCTTCAAAAACAATCAAAATAGTCCAGTTTCCAAACTTTTGACTGGTAGTGTATATAAATAATATTATTAAATTACTAAAAGTAAAAGTGAAATAAAAACAAATCAAAGCTAAAGAGAAATATTTAAACGACAAAAGCACAAATTTTAGTAAAACTGTAAAAAAAAAAATATATATATATATATAAAAAGAGAATACAAAACATTAATAAATACTATAATAGCATATAAATTCCAGGAAAAAGGCAGTTATAATAAAGATAAAACATTTCTCCATATGCAACTATTTACATATCGATGAAAAAAACGACACAATTCAAACTGAACTTATATTAAAGTAGTTAGCTACACTATAAGCTCAGATTATATCATTTACATATGCAAGAAGTGATTACAAGAATGAAAATCTGACCCCAGCATTAAACTGAAACAGGAAGATTCACAAGAAATATTAATAAATCCAAATAAGCAGCTTTATGTAACTGGATAAACTGCAGTATTTAATAAATATTAATTTAGCTAAAAAATGTGATGTAGAAAAAGAGCCTGACGTGCTACATCACTTGTTTCTAATCAGATTTGACAAGTTTAAACATACCTTCAGATTCTCGAAGTGTGTGACCGTCTTGCAGTGTGTGTGTCGAGCCGAAGACTCAAAGTGATAGAACTGATCGCACAATCGACAGAGAAACCCAGCGACCGGCACCACAAAACTAGACCCTGAGAGACAAAACATTAAATATAATGCCACATATTAAAATCAACTACAGTTCTCAATAAGAAGACACATTGGAAGGAGGCAGCTCATTCTGTTTTTGCTTTAAATCTTAAAATTATACAAATCTAATAATAAAAATATATATTTAATTCAAAAATAAAAAACGACTGCTTAAGCTACACATGATTAAAATGCAGGTTCATCCTCTAATTTCAGAGGCTAATTTCTCATTTGTATTTCGGACAATTCAATTGTCCGAGTAAAAAAGTTGCTTTTCCAGATTTTTTACTTTTTTTTTGTTGTAAATATAATTTATTCTGAAGCAATATTCTCATCCATTTTCAGTCAGCTTTGACACATTTAAATCATTTCCCCCCCTAATCTTATTAAATATATGCTTCATCTTTCATTTTAAATTCTTAAATTTGATCAAATTCAATTAGAATCTGTTAGCAGTCAAATTAAATCATATACACTGAAAACTGCATTAAATAATGTTATGAGATTGTTTTAAATATTTCCAAGAAATGTTGGAAAGAATGACACATTTAAACATGACACAAAACCGCCAGTAGGTGGCGGCAAGTGACCGTCTTAATGAGTCGAGTCATTCAAACGATTCGTTTAAACGGCTGATTCGTTCATGAATGAGGCAGTTGTTTATGAGTGAGTCATTGAATCTTTGACTCAACCGATTCGTTTAAACAGCTGATTGATTCAAGAATGAGGCAGTTGTTTATGAGTGAGTCATTGAATCTTTGACTCAACCGATTCGTTTAAAAGGCTGATTGATTCAAGAATGAGGCAGTTGTTTATGAGTGAGTCATTGAATCTTTGACTCAACCGATTCGTTCAAACAGCTGATTGATTCAAGAATGAGGCAGTTGTTTATGAGTGAGTCATTGAATCTTTGACTCAACCGATTCGTTTAAAAGGCCGATTGATTCAAGAATGAGGCAGTTGTTTATGAGTGAGTCATTGAATCTTTGACTCAACCGATTCGTTTAAACGGCTGATTCGTTCATGAATGAGGCAGTTGTTTATGAGTGAGTCATTGAATCTTTGACTCAACCGATTCGTTTAAACAGCTGATTGATTCAAGAATGAGACAGTTGTTTATGAGTGAGTCATTGAATCTTTGACTCAACCGATTCGTTTAAACAGCTGATTGATTCAAGAATGAGACAGTTGTTTATGAGTGAGTCATTGAATCTTTGACTCAACCGATTCGTTTAAACAGCTGATTGATTCAAGAATGAGGCAGTTGTTTATGAGTGAGTCATTGAATCTTTGACTCAACCGATTCGTTTAAAAGGCCGATTGATTCAAGAATGAGGCAGTTGTTTATGAGTGAGTCTTTGAATCTTTGACTCAACCGATTCGTTTAAACAGCTGATTGATTCAAGAATGAGGCAGTTGTTTATGAATGAGTCATTGAATCTTTGACTCAACCGATTCGTTTAAAAGGCCGATTGATTCAAGAATGAGGCAGTTGTTTATGAGTGAGTCTTTGAATCTTTGACTCAACCGATTCGTTTAAACAGCTGATTGATTCAAGAATGAGGCAGTTGTTTATGAATGAGTCATTGAATCTTTGACTCAACCGATTCGTTTAAACAGCTGATTGATTCAAGAATGAGGCAGTTGTTTATGAATGAGTCATTGAATCTTTGACTCAACCGATTCGTTTAAAAGGCCGATTGATTCAAGAATGAGGCAGTTGTTTATGAGTGAGTCTTTGAATCTTTGACTCAACCGATTCGTTTAAACAGCTGATTGATTCAAGAATGAGGCAGTTGTTTATGAATGAGTCATTGAATCTTTGACTCAACCGATTCGTTTAAAAGGCTGATTGATTCAAGAATGAGGCAGTTGTTTATGAGTGAGTCATTGAATCTTTGACTCAACCGATTCGTTTAAACAGCTGATTGATTCAAGAATGAGACAGTTGTTTATGAGTGAGTCATTGAATCTTTGACTCAACCGATTCGTTTAAACAGCTGATTGATTCAAGAATGAGGCAGTTGTTTATGAGTGAGTCATTGAATCTTTGACTCAACCGATTCGTTTAAAAGGCTGATTGATTTAAGAATGAGGCAGTTGTTTATGAGTGAGTCATTGAATCTTTGACTCAACCGATTCGTTTAAACAGCTGATTGATTCAAGAATGAGGCAGTTGTTTATGAGTGAGTCATTGAATCTTTGACTCAACCGATTCGTTTAAACAGCTGATTGATTCAAGAATGAGGCAGTTGTTTATGAATGAGTCATTGAATCTTTGACTCAACCGATTCGTTTAAACAGCTGATTGATTCAAGAATGAGACAGTTGTTTATGAGTGAGTCATTGAATCTTTGACTCAACCGATTCGTTTAAACAGCTGATTGATTCAAGAATGAGACAGTTGTTTATGAGTGAGTCATTGAATCTTTGACTCAACCGATTCGTTTAAACAGCTGATTGATTCAAGAATGAGGCAGTTGTTTATGAGTGAGTCATTGAATCTTTGACTCAACCGATTCGTTTAAACAGCTGATTGATTCAAGAATGAGGCAGTTGTTTATGAATGAGTCATTGAATCTTTGACTCAACCGATTCGTTTAAACAGCTGATTGATTCAAGAATGAGGCAGTTGTTTATGAGTGAGTCATTGAATCTTTGACTCAACCGATTCGTTTAAACAGCTGATTGATTCAAGAATGAGACAGTTGTTTATGAGTGAGTCATTGAATCTTTGACTCAACCGATTCGTTTAAACAGCTGATTGATTCAAGAATGAGGCAGTTGTTTATGAATGAGTCATTGAATCTTTGACTCAACCGATTCGTTTAAACAGCTGATTGATTCAAGAATGAGACAGTTGTTTATGAGTGAGTCATTGAATCTTTGACTCAACCGATTCGTTTAAACAGCTGATTGATTCAAGAATGAGGCAGTTGTTTATGAGTGAGTCATTGAATCTTTGACTCAACCGATTCGTTTAAAAGGCTGATTGATTTAAGAATGAGGCAGTTGTTTATGAGTGAGTCATTGAATCTTTGACTCAACCGATTCGTTTAAACAGCTGATTGATTCAAGAATGAGGCAGTTGTTTATGAGTGAGTCATTGAATCTTTGACTCAACCGATTCGTTTAAACAGCTGATTGATTCAAGAATGAGACAGTTGTTTATGAGTGAGTCATTGAATCTTTGACTCAACCGATTCGTTTAAACAGCTGATTGATTCAAGAATGAGGCAGTTGTTTATGAATGAGTCATTGAATCTTTGACTCAACCGATTCGTTTAAACAGCTGATTGATTCAAGAATGAGACAGTTGTTTATGAGTGAGTCATTGAATCTTTGACTCAACCGATTCGTTTAAACAGCTGATTGATTCAAGAATGAGACAGTTGTTTATGAGTGAGTCATTGAATCTTTGACTCAACCGATTCGTTTAAACAGCTGATTGATTCAAGAATGAGGCAGTTGTTTATGAGTGAGTCATTGAATCTTTGACTCAACCGATTCGTTTAAACAGCTGATTGATTCAAGAATGAGGCAGTTGTTTATGAATGAGTCATTGAATCTTTGACTCAACCGATTCGTTTAAACAGCTGATTGATTCAAGAATGAGGCAGTTGTTTATGAGTGAGTCATTGAATCTTTGACTCAACCGATTCGTTTAAACAGCTGATTGATTCAAGAATGAGACAGTTGTTTATGAGTGAGTCATTGAATCTTTGACTCAACCGATTCGTTTAAACAGCTGATTGATTCAAGAATGAGGCAGTTGTTTATGAATGAGTCATTGAATCTTTGACTCAACCGATTCGTTTAAAAGGCCGATTGATTCAAGAATGAGGCAGTTGTTTATGAGTGAGTCTTTGAATCTTTGACTCAACCGATTCGTTTAAACAGCTGATTGATTCAAGAATGAGGCAGTTGTTTATGAATGAGTCATTGAATCTTTGACTCAACCGATTCGTTTAAACAGCTGATTGATTCAAGAATGAGACAGTTGTTTATGAGTGAGTCATTGAATCTTTGACTCAACCGATTCGTTTAAACAGCTGATTGATTCAAGAATGAGACAGTTGTTTATGAGTGAGTCATTGAATCTTTGACTCAACCGATTCGTTTAAACAGCTGATTGATTCAAGAATGAGGCAGTTGTTTATGAGTGAGTCATTGAATCTTTGACTCAACCGATTCGTTTAAACAGCTGATTGATTCAAGAATGAGGCAGTTGTTTATGAATGAGTCATTGAATCTTTGACTCAACCGATTCGTTTAAACAGCTGATTGATTCAAGAATGAGGCAGTTGTTTATGAGTGAGTCATTGAATCTTTGACTCAACCGATTCGTTTAAACAGCTGATTGATTCAAGAATGAGACAGTTGTTTATGAGTGAGTCATTGAATCTTTGACTCAACCGATTCGTTTAAACAGCTGATTGATTCAAGAATGAGGCAGTTGTTTATGAATGAGTCATTGAATCTTTGACTCAACCGATTCGTTTAAACAGCTGATTGATTCAAGAATGAGACAGTTGTTTATGAGTGAGTCATTGAATCTTTGACTCAACCGATTCGTTTAAACAGCTGATTGATTCAAGAATGAGGCAGTTGTTTATGAGTGAGTCATTGAATCTTTGACTCAACCGATTCGTTTAAAAGGCTGATTGATTTAAGAATGAGGCAGTTGTTTATGAGTGAGTCATTGAATCTTTGACTCAACCGATTCGTTTAAACAGCTGATTGATTCAAGAATGAGGCAGTTGTTTATGAGTGAGTCATTGAATCTTTGACTCAACCGATTCGTTTAAACAGCTGATTGATTCAAGAATGAGACAGTTGTTTATGAGTGAGTCATTGAATCTTTGACTCAACCGATTCGTTTAAACAGCTGATTGATTCAAGAATGAGGCAGTTGTTTATGAGTGAGTCATTGAATCTTTGACTCAACCGATTCGTTTAAACAGCTGATTGATTCAAGAATGAGGCAGTTGTTTATGAGTGAGTCATTGAATCTTTGACTCAACCGATTCTTTTAAACAGCTGATTGATTCAAGAATGAGGCAGTTGTTTATGAGTGAGTCATTGAATCTTTGACTCAACCGATTCGTTTAAAAGGCTGATTGATTTAAGAATGAGGCAGTTGTTTATGAGTGAGTCATTGAATCTTTGACTCAACCGATTCGTTTAAACGGCTGATTGATTTAAGAATGAGGCAGTTGTTTATGAATGAGTCATTGAATCTTTGACTCAACCGATTCGTTTAAACAGCTGATTGATTCAAGAATGAGGCAGTTGTTTATGAGTGAGTCATTGAATCTTTGACTCAACCGATTCGTTTAAACGGCTGATTGATTTAAGAATGAGGCAGTTGTTTATGAGTGAGTCATTGAATCTTTGACTCAACCGATTCGTTTAAACAGCTGATTGATTCAAGAATGAGGTAGTTGTTTATGAGTGAGTCATTGAATCTTTGACTCAACCGATTCGTTTAAACGGCTGATTGATTTAAGAATGAGGCAGTTGTTTATGAATGAGTCATTGAATCTTTGACTCAACCGATTCGTTTAAACAGCTGATTGATTCAAGAATGAGGTAGTTGTTTATGAGTGAGTCATTGAATCTTTGACTCAACCGATTCGTTTAAAAGGCTGATTGATTTAAGAATGAGGCAGTTGTTTATGAGTGAGTCATTGAATCTTTGACTCAACCGATTCGTTTAAACGGCTGATTGATTCAAGAATGAGGCAATTGTTTATGAATGAGTCATTGAATCTTTGACTCAACCGATTCGTTTAAACAGCTGATTGATTCAAGAATGAGGTAGTTGTTTATGAGTGAGTCATTGAATCTTTGACTCAACCGATTCGTTTAAACGGCTGATTGATTCAAGAATGAGGCAGTTGTTTATGAATGAGTCATTGAATCTCTGACTCAACCGATTTGTTTAAAAGGCCGATTGATTCAAGAATGAGGCAGTTGTTTATGAGTGAGTCATTGAATCTTTGACTCAACCGATTCGTTTAAACAGCTGATTGATTCAAGAATGAGACAGTTGTTTATGAGTGAGTCATTGAATCTTTGACTCAACCGATTCGTTTAAACAGCTGATTGATTCAAGAATGAGGCAGTTGTTTATGAATGAGTCATTGAATCTTTGACTCAACCGATTCGTTTAAACAGCTGATTGATTCAAGAATGAGACAGTTGTTTATGAGTGAGTCATTGAATCTTTGACTCAACCGATTCGTTTAAACAGCTGATTGATTCAAGAATGAGGCAGTTGTTTATGAGTGAGTCATTGAATCTTTGACTCAACCGATTCGTTTAAAAGGCTGATTGATTTAAGAATGAGGCAGTTGTTTATGAGTGAGTCATTGAATCTTTGACTCAACTGATTCGTTTAAACGGCTGATTGATTCAAGAATGAGGCAGTTGTTTATGAGTGAGTCATTGAATCTTTGACTCAACCGATTCGTTTAAAAGGCTGATTGATTTAAGAATGAGGCAGTTGTTTATGAGTGAGTCATTGAATCTTTGACTCAACTGATTCGTTTAAACGGCTGATTGATTCAAGAATGAGGCAGTTGTTTATGAGCGAGTCATTGAATCTTTGACTCAACCGATTCGTTTAAACAGCTGATTGATTCAAGAATGAGGCAGTTGTTTATGAGTGAGTCATTGAATCTTTGACTCAACCGATTCGTTTAAAAGGCTGATTGATTCAAGAATGAGGCAGTTGTTTATGAGTGAGTCTTTGACTCAACCGATTCGTTTAAACAGCTGATTTATTCAAGAATGAGGCAGTTGTTTATGAGTGAGTCATTGAATCTTTGACTCAACCGATTCTTTTAAAAGGCTGATTGATTCAAGAATGAGGCAGTTGTTTATGAATGAGTCATTGAATCTCTGACTCAACCGATTCGTTTAAACAGCTGATTTATTCAAGAATGAGGCAGTTGTTTATGAGTGAGTCATTGAATCTTTGACTCAACCGATTCGTTTAAACGGCTGATTGATTCAAGAATGAGGCAGTTGTTTATGAGTGAGTCATTGAATCTTTGACTCAACCGATTCTTTTAAACAGCTGATTGATTTAAGAATGAGGCAGTTGTTTATGAATGAGTCATTGAATCTCTGACTCAACCGATTCGTTTAAAAGGCCGATTGATTCAAGAATGAGGCAGTTGTTTATGAATGAGTCATTGAATCTTTGACTCAACCGATTCGTTTAAAAGGCTGATTGATTCAAGAATGAGACAGTTGTTTATGAATGAGTCATTGAATCTCTGACTCAACCGATTCGTTTAAAAGGCCGATTGATTCAAGAATGAGGCAGTTGTTTATGAATGAGTCATTGAATCTTTGACTCAACCGATTCGTTTAAACGGCTGATTGATTCAAGAATGAGGCAGTTGTTTATGAGTGAGTCATTGAATCTTTGACTCAACCGATTCGTTTAAACAGCTGATTGATTCAAGAATGAGGCAGTTGTTTATGAATGAGTCATTGAATCTTTGACTCAACCGATTCGTTTAAACAGCTGATTGATTCAAGAATGAGGCAGTTGTTTATGAGTGAGTCATTGAATCTCTGACTCAACCGATTCGTTTAAAAGGCCGATTGATTCAAGAATGAGGCAGTTGTTTATGAGTGAGTCATTGAATCTTTGACTCAACCGATTCGTTTAAACAGCTGATTGATTCAAGAATGAGGCAGTTGTTTATGAGTGAGTCATTGAATCTCTGACTCAACCGATTCGTTTAAAAGGCTGATTGAATCAAGAATGAGGCAGTTGTTTATGAATGAGTCATTGAGTCTTTGACTCAAACGATTCGTTTAAACGGCTGATTGATTCAAGAATGAGGCAGTTGTTTATGAGCGAGTCATTGAATCTTTGACTCAACCAATTCGTTTAAACGGCTGATTGATTCAAGAATGAGGCAGTTGTTTATGAATGAGTCATTGAATCTTTGACTCAACCGATTCGTTTAAAAGGCTGATTGAATCAAGAATGAGGCAGTTGTTTATGAATGAGTCATTGAGTCTTTGACTCAAACGATTCGTTTAAACAGCTGATTGATTCAAGAATGAGGCAGTTGTTTATGAATGAGTCATTGAATCTTTGACTCAACCGATTCGTTTAAACAGCTGATTGATTCAAGAATGAGGCAGTTGTTTATGAGTGAGTCATTGAATCTCTGACTCAACCGATTCGTTTAAAAGGCCGATTGATTCAAGAATGAGGCAGTTGTTTATGAGTGAGTCATTGAATCTTTGACTCAACCGATTCGTTTAAACAGCTGATTGATTCAAGAATGAGGCAGTTGTTTATGAGTGAGTCATTGAATCTCTGACTCAACCGATTCGTTTAAAAGGCTGATTGAATCAAGAATGAGGCAGTTGTTTATGAATGAGTCATTGAGTCTTTGACTCAAACGATTCGTTTAAACGGCTGATTGATTCAAGAATGAGGCAGTTGTTTATGAGCGAGTCATTGAATCTTTGACTCAACCAATTCGTTTAAACGGCTGATTGATTCAAGAATGAGGCAGTTGTTTATGAATGAGTCATTGAATCTTTGACTCAACCGATTCGTTTAAAAGGCTGATTGAATCAAGAATGAGGCAGTTGTTTATGAATGAGTCATTGAGTCTTTGACTCAAACGATTCGTTTAAACAGCTGATTGATTCAAGAATGAGGCAGTTGTTTATGAATGAGTCATTGAATCTTTGACTCAACCGATTCGTTTAAACAGCTGATTGATTCAAGAATGAGGCAGTTGTTTATGAGTGAGTCATTGAATCTCTGACTCAACCGATTCGTTTAAAAGGCCGATTGATTCAAGAATGAGGCAGTTGTTTATGAGTGAGTCATTGAATCTTTGACTCAACCGATTCGTTTAAACAGCTGATTGATTCAAGAATGAGGCAGTTGTTTATGAGTGAGTCATTGAATCTCTGACTCAACCGATTCGTTTAAAAGGCTGATTGAATCAAGAATGAGGCAGTTGTTTATGAATGAGTCATTGAGTCTTTGACTCAAACGATTCGTTTAAACGGCTGATTGATTCAAGAATGAGGCAGTTGTTTATGAGCGAGTCATTGAATCTTTGACTCAACCAATTCGTTTAAACGGCTGATTGATTCAAGAATGAGGCAGTTGTTTATGAATGAGTCATTGAATCTTTGACTCAACCGATTCGTTTAAAAGGCTGATTGAATCAAGAATGAGGCAGTTGTTTATGAATGAGTCATTGAGTCTTTGATTCAAACGATTCGTTTAAACGGCTGATTGATTCAAGAATAAGGCAGTTGTTTATGAATGAGTCATTGAATCTTTGACTCAACCGTTTCGTTTAAACGGCTGATTGATTCAAGAATAAGGCAGTTGTTTATGAATGAGTCATTGAATCTTTGACTCAACCGATTCGTTCAAACGGCTGATTTATTCAAGAATAAGGCAGTTGTTTATGAATGAGTCATTGAATCTCTGACTCAACCGATTCGTTTAAACGGCTGATTGAATCAAGAATAAGGCAGTTGTTTATGAATGAGTCATTGAATCTCTGACTCAACCGATTCGTTTAAACGGCTGATTGAATCAAGAATAAGGCAGTTGTTTATGAATGAGTCATTGAATCTTTGACTCAACCGATTCGTTTAAACAGCTGATTGATTCAAGAATGAGGCAGTTGTTTATGAATGAGTCATTGAATCTTTGACTCAACCGTTTCGTTTAAAGCGCTGAATCATTCACTATTGAAACGCTGTCAAGTTTTGCTTCCATCTTTGTTTGGAACTATTTTCGCTGCTGAAATAGAACAAAAACAGTCAATATTGCAAGTGCCTTAATATGAACTACTTGTTTATTAAACTGTTGTATCACATTTTCAGTCGTGAGGGTATTCAGCACTCTTGGTCGTGTGATGTTGCTTAACTGTAACATACGTTTTAAATATAAAAACTCACATTTTGAATTTTTACCGCAGTATGTTACAGAGTTTCTTTGTGTGTGCTGGGCGGGGCCTATGGTGTGATGATGTATATCTATTGGTCGATGTCTTGCTCTGGAGGCGGGCATATGCAAATGTGTTTGCCTGTGTGACATCACAGATCCTGCAATATCAAAACGAGCTGTTTTTGGAGCTTGATTAAATAAATGCTTTGTTTATAATAAATTGGACGTTTTAAGCCATGAAACTTTCAGGATGTTTTAAAGGTACAAAGACCTGTTATATGTCAAACGATCAAGGCATTTTTGATTTCTCATGTCATGACCCCTTTAACATTTTGTATCTCGGTGGCTAATTATTACCCACCATACACTGTGTCTGCGTCAAACTCCTCGTCTTCAGTCAGATCTTCCAGTGTGACCTCCATCTGCGCAGACAGACCCTCCTGGAAGAGACGACACATTTATTCACACAGCACTTTATACAATACAGACGGTTTCAAAGCAGCTTTACAGTGATAAAGCAATAATAGTGTCATTATTCAGTTCATTGAATTGAATGTAAAAAGCGATTTTGTTTATCATTTACATAAACGATAGGGCTGCTTCCTAAAAGTCGACTACATGTTAGTTGATGAGAAGAGGCTTGATGATGTTTTTGGGCTCAACTAGAGCAGGTTTTCCTGCTTGAATCAGGGCTTGACCCTTACTTTTTTCCCATGGTGCACCTGTGCTCCTAAGTTGAAATATTTAGGAGTGCATTTAGAAACTTTAGGGGTGCAACTAATTATTTCTGCATTTATATATATATAAAACACACTGTAACAGATTTAGCCATACTAGTGTTATTTTAGTATCGCTGAGATACTGTATAGATTTTGTTAATATTTTGAATTCAATTTAATTCTGCTTTCATTTTAAGTTTGGTTAAAAGTTTTAGTAATTCTGTTGTTTTGATATTTTTAAATAAAAACAGTTTTAGTTTGGTACATGAGGTTAATGAAACTAAATAACAGGTTCAATTCAACTAAATGAAAATAAGAAAAGTTGAAGGTTTTTTATATTTTATTTTATGTCAGTTAAAATTTATTTATTTTGAGTAAAGAGATTTTTTATGGTTTTAGTTTTAGTTAGCTATAATAACACTAATGCTAGTAAAATCTATATATTTAATAATATGCGTCAAATAATGTTCTCAGACGGGACGTCCCAGACAGAAGCTACAATAGTTTACTTTAAATTAAATCACACACAGTTTGTGTAACTAAATAATAACCGGGTGTAAATTGGACACACGGTGACTTTTATTTAATAAAGAGCCTGAAATACACCGGGACTCTTATTTTGAAATGTCTGTGCTTTATTATTGCAGGAGCTCATTCACATTCAGACGAGGAGATAAAATATGCGTTCTTACAACCGTACACGACATATAACAATATAAACACCGTACAGTAAACACTGCCATAACGGATCAGCATTAGTTTTGTTCATAAATGTGTGTGAGCCTGTAGACGCACAACAGCGCCACCTTCAGGCTTTGAGACGTGAAGCGCTCACATTTATTAATGAAATCAGAGCCTTTTGAAGTTTAATAATCACATTAGGCAGTGTCGCCATTTATGTTTTTCCATCCCCAAAATATAAGACGCCTTAAATGATCATTAAGACGCTTGTTATACCATTTAAGGCACTGAAGAGTTATGATCTTACGTTTAAGAAAACTGATCCGCACACGTGCTCCAAAATACATTGTGCAGTTCACACACGTCTATTTTGAGTGAAATGGTTGCACTGTCGAGCCTGTTTAGTTCCTGTCTCTATGAAGCCCCTCCTTCTGAAAAGCACACTGTGCTCTGATTGGTCGGCTGGAGCAGTGTGTTGTGATTGGTCAAACGCTTCCAGCTTGTTTGGGAAATGTCCCGCCCCTTACTATAACCACCCGTTTCAACTAAGTCAACCAGGCACCGGCCCTTTATTATGCGTATTATTTAAATGAGGAATATTGGGGCGTGTTGGTTCCCGGATGAAAACCTTTGTCATGCTCAAACAACAACATTACACACTGAAGAAAGATGAAAAAGCATAATAGGACCTTGTTAAGTAATTATCAAAAACTTGCAACTACTCGACTAACGGCTAGGTCTGGGAGGCTCTAGAAACTGAAGACATTACCTTCCCGTTTTCCTCTTCCTCCCTCTCGTCATCGCTGCATTCACCGTCCTCCTCTCCCAGTAACATGGCCGCGTTCAGCGGATCCGCGCCGTCTTTACCCGACTCCTTCCACAGCTGCAGCGACACAACAAAACAACATCGTTCTCACTGAGACTGAAGAAATGCTCCAGGCTCAACAGAGTTAGTCTTTGTAAAATGCTGTCAGCTACTACAGAAAGTCGATATGCAACACATTTACACCAATGCATGACACGAGCATCAGATATAATCACCTGCTCGACACGCTGCTTGTGCTCCGTCGACTGCATGTGCTCCACAAACTCTCTGGCTGTCCTGAAGTGCATCTTACAGACGGTGCAGCTGGTGCTGGACGAGTGACTGCAGCGCTGCACAAACACACACACACACACACACACACACACACACACACGAGGCTCAGGGTTACGGGTAAATCAGGAGTTTCTAAGCATGCAAACAGAAATGGTCACTAGTCATATGCAATGGCAATCTTAGTGAATGCATGCAGGGTTATTATTGATTATAAAAACTAATAACAGGGTGTCTGCAGGTTTCATGAAGGTAAATGTAAGACCTTTTTAAGACCAATTAAATAAAATGCAAGGAATAAATTAAAGGGAACAACATCATGTTTTCTAAATGTAAATGTTAGAGACACTTCAATACAATTTCCAACAAATCTCCATTATTTAATTAGTTTTACAAAAATTAGCTTAAAGTTTGAGATAAGAAATCTTTTTGTTCTTGTTTTAAGCATAAACTCACTTAATTTTGTTCAATTTCTCAGAAAACAAGACTTAATTTATTCATTTTCATGTCATTAAATGTCTCTTGATTTAAGGATGTTTTGAGTTTGTACTGGAAATCAAAAATCCTGAGGAAGAACATCATTTTTGAGTGCATGCAATTTATTTTTGCAATTAGATTTAGGGCCGTATGAAATTTTTTGGGTTTTTTTGTTTTATAGTTTATTCTGTTTTAATTTTTCTGGACTCTGCTTTAATGGTTAAATGTGACTGACTTTCGTTCATCTTCTGAACACAAATGAAGATATTTTTAATGAAATGGGAAGATTTCTGTCCTCCATTGACAGTCTAAGCAACTTCCACTGACGCTTCAGAAAGTTCATAAAGAGAAACTGATCCGTACGGATCGAGCGGATTAATCCAGATGTTCTGAAGAGACTCGATGGCTTTATATGATGAAGGAAAGTCTGACGGGTGTGAACGACACGAGGGCGAGGAAATAAGGACAGGATTGGTATTTTTGGGTGAACTGGCCCTTTAAGTGACTGACATACTTTTGATTTATTCATACAAAATTTGACAACTTCCGTGACATTTCGTGCATCGCAGAAATCATAGGGCCCTAATTTACTGCCATGATATTGAATTTAAGACTTTCTGATCCAATATAAGACATTTTTAAGGCCTTAAATTGTGGAAGGTCAAATTAAGATTTAAGACTAAGACCCACAGAAACCCTGAATAAAACCATTTTGGAAAATTGGAATTAAGCTGAAAAAAAAAAAAAAAAAAAAACGAAATGAAACTTTTGAAGTTTAAATTGAAGCACTAAAATTATTTATTGGAAATAAGTAAAAATTAAACTAAAACTGAAAATAAAATTAAACCGAAATAGCAACCTAAATAAAAAACGAATGAAATGACTAAAAATCAAACCAAAATTGACATCAAAACAAAAAATATGAAAATAAATAACTAAATATTAGTTGAAAGACAAACTAAACAAAAATTAGAAACGTTGCCTTGGCTATAAACTGAAATACGTTTAAGTTGTAGCACTAAAATAATTACCTGGAAATAAATAAAAAATTAAAATAAAATACAAGAGCACATAACGGAATTACAAAAAAATTAAACTAACTTAAAAAAGGAAAAATCAATTGAAAACATTAATAAAACTATAACCCAACTTATGCCGAGTTCAGACTGCACGATTTTCAAACTCGTCGGATCACTGCTCTTTTCATGTGGGGTAGCATTCAGTCCCTGCTGTGTTCACACGGACCGATGGATCGGCGACAGGAGCTTTCACACTGCATGACTGCACAAGAGGAATCACTGACAACTCTCTCCGGCGCGCAAACTACGTCACTGTCAGTTTAAATCTAGACTAAAAACGCATCTCTTTACTATGGCATACACATAAAACATTTTAATTTATATTTTATTCAAATTGTTAGGCTGCATTAACTAGGTCAGCCGGAACCGGGAACACTTCCCATAACACCTGATGTACTCGTTACATCATAAGAGGAATGGCATCTACGCTAATGTTAGTCTCTCTGTTTATCCCGAGGTTTACTGCAGTCAGCCGGATCCGGGCCGTATCCAGATCAGATGGTGGACCAGCGCCCAGACATTACCAACGCATCCCTGAAGTGTCTGCAGAGACCGTGTCAATTAGTCTACCCTCTGAAATTGCTCATCGACATGGCATCCTCAATGGATCCATCTCCGGCGTGATGACTCCGATATTTCGAATATTCCTATTTAATAATTGTTTAATCGACACGCCATCAATAAACCCGTCTCCGGTGTGATGCCTCCGATGTTTCGAATTTTCCGATCTAATATTACTTCTGACCTATAAGGCTGCCAAAATAATAAACATACACTGTTTGTTAATTGGCCAGAGGAGAACTGGCACCCCGACTGAGCCTGGTTTCTCCCAAGGTTTATTTTTCTCCATTAGGACACCTGATGGAGTTTTGGTTCCTTGCCACTGTCGCCTCTGGCTTGCTCAGTTGGGGACACTAAATTTTCAACTAAATATCAAAATAAATGTAATTACTAAACTAAATTAACTATATCAACTACATTACTTGAATATATATGATAATTGAAATGAGCTGATGACATCAGTGTTTTCTCCAGAGCGGCTGTACAGCCCAATCAAATTCTGTTCATTATTTTCCTGTTTAACACTGTGAAGCTGCTTTGAGACAATCTGCATTGTAAAAAGCGCTATATAAATAAATTCTCGTGCGAGACTGGAATTGTTATTTAAAATGATAAACTGCACAAAGTTTGCGATCCAAATTGTCTGTGCGCTGATTTGCAGCGAAAAGGAGAACAAGAAAAAAGATTATGGAGGAGGACATGGTTGGGGAGACACAGGGAGCAGGGATTGTGTTGGTGGTAAATAAATCATTTTGCAATGTGCTGCTGCTCAAGCAAATGTTTGTGCTTTGTTTCTGTTTGATAGAATTGTAAATATATCTATTAAAATACTGATGTTCTGGTCTACAACTCCTCCCACTACCCTGCATCTTGCGCTCTCATTGGCTGTAGCTCATCGCCCATTAGTGTTAATTTCGTCAGACGAGACTAAATATGTTCGTCAACTACCTTTTTTTCCATGACTAAGACGAGACGATGACGAGACTGCACCAATGTCCAAAAACGCTGACTAAGACTAAATTAACATGCATTATTGTTGAAAATCTCTCCATTTTCATCTACAATCGTCTACAAACACAACACCCATAGACAGTAGCGAACACGAGCGCCGCCGACATGCTAGGTAGAAGGAAGAGGCTCGATATTTGGTCGCATTTTACGTACAATGATATTGACAAAGTCTGAATGTGTCATTGTAACTGACGGAAAGCACTGCGGACAAAAAATATCAGGGAAAAACACCACCAACCTTAAGGGACATCTAAAGGCTAACCACCCACACATTCAGGCAAGTTAACTTAAATTAACGTCTCATAAGCTCTTATGAGAACAAGTTCATCATTAGTGAATGTCTCTCTTAAATCAGAAAACCAGACACATTTAACAAAGTTGCATTGCAAGTGTATTTTGTCATGTAATTATGACATTTAACCAATATTTGAGATGTGTGAAACACTATTTGACTGAAATGGTTATCAGAAAAAAAGACAAATGTTTTAAACTTGACTAAGATATATTGAGTTTTCTTTTGACTAAAACGACGAGACTTTTAGTCGACTAAAACTAAAACAAAAAAAAAGATACGTGAATGACTAAATATGACAAACTAACAAGGACATTTGGCACAAGACTAAGACTAAATTAAAAACAGGTGACAAAATTAACACTATCGCCCATGTATTTTTCAGTCAGAACACGCCGACAGCTCCAGATATTAAGCATGCCAAATATCTCACGGGCGTCGACGAATCTCTCAGATCGCGTCTTTGATAATTCACACTGCGTGATTGTCACTCACGTGCACGAGCACTGATTTGCCTATGATTTAGGGCATTTGTCTGCGATTTCGCAAAACCTGATGGTGAGTCAAAATCGGGCAGTGTGAACACGCCATAAAAGAGCTAAAATAAGGCTGATTGTGATTGGTGGCCCGTTCACCTTGTGCTCCCTGGTCCTGCGATGCTCCATGACGTTGCTGGTGAAGTGAGTCTGGCAGGTGGAGCACCATCTCTGCAGGCCTGGTCTCTTCTCACTGGAACAGGTCACAGATAACGGGTTTAGAGTAACAATGAATTGACGTATTTGTTCTCTCTAAGGGAAAGATATGATGTTGTAGTGAAGCATGAATGTGAGCACATGCGTTGGCGTCAGAAAGTCTCACCCGTCTTTGCGAGCTCCTTGCAGGGACTCCTGGACCCGCGGCAGCAGCGTGACGAGACACGCGTTACTCATGTGCTGGATCTCCATCATCTTCTGCTGGTGCGTCAGTCCGTTCATATGGCTCTGGAAATTCTGCACGCACAAGATTTCAACTATGGACCTTTCCATCACACTGCACAACAATAATCATGTTCTAACTTTTCATTTTAAATCAAGATACGTTTACTTGAGAAGCAAAATGACTTATGCCCTTACAGAGCTTTTTCATGCACAAACAGCAACAATACACACTGAAGAAAGACGAGCATGTAATAAAGCAGAATAGCTCCTCTTTAACCTCCTTAGCTCTGGGACAATTTTGGGGCATTTCCGCCTGGATTTGGCCGACCCAAATTGAAAAGCTTCCCATGCCCACATACAGTGGTATCTAAATACACACAATTTTGGTGTCATTTTACAGGAAACCCGTTGAAGTTACATAAAACACTGCTAAAAGTGATAAACATTTAAGTATATGTTGTCTGAGCTGTAATAACCCCCCCGAAAAAAGAGGCGCTTTTTGATTTTTTGGTTATAAATTCATTTTTGAAAGTGTCTATCTCAGGCCCTGTGCTCTAGCACCCTGCAGACAGTTTGGGCTGTTTCCACTAGATGGCAGCAAATACTGGAAAAAAAATGTTTTTTGTCTGTATCATGTATGCAGGATTTATTCAAATGGATCTGAAGGGAGGAATATTACCTTTTTTATGTAATTTCCCCCTACCCAAATATCTCCAATATACAAGTCTCCCCATATACAGTGGTATAAATGCAATATCCCAATGTCACAAAATAATTTTTTCCAGTGTTTGCTGACATATGCTGGAAACAGACAAAACTCTCTGCAGGGTGCTAGAGCACACAGGGCCCGAGTTATACACTTTCAAAAATGAATTTATAACCAAACATTTTTGGGGTTTATTACAGCTCAGACAACATATACTTAAATGTTTATCACTTTTAGCAGTGATTTATGTAACTTCAAAGGGTTTCCTGTAAAATGACACCATTGTATGTGGGTATGGGAAGCTTTTCAATTTGAGTAATTTAGTTTAAATAAGTTACTCTGTGTAAAACAAATGCCACAATGGTACCTTTCTAAGCTTTCAAATGGTACCACATGAGGTCAGAGCTCCTTATCAGGGTCCTTGGTGTTTAAGAGGTTAATGTAACATTGTTGCTCAATATGCACATGTCTATTTACTCATCAACATCCAAACTGGAGAAAATAATTTCAAATCTTTTCTTATGTTGTTCTTATAGTTAGAATGAGCTGATTTTTGATATTGTCATGCTTTCATACTACATACTTGCTGGTTATGGCAAGTGATGTTGCAAATATAGCAGAAGAACTTGTTGGAGGTCTCTGGCCCTTCGTCTTTGACCTCCTCGTGAGCGCTGGTCTCCTTGATCTCGGCGGCTGTGGCGTCGTCTGGACGCTCACTGCTCTGCTGCTCCACGTCTTTATCTGGAGCTTCGGTACGTTCGACCTGCTGAAGAAACAAACAAACAAATTATATTATCTGGAGAAAATATGAGTGCCTCTTTTCTAGATGACTACACACATCTGCTTTGTTACTGAAATGAACCTGCATTTTTGAACGAATCAATTGAGGTGTCTGTTTACCTGGGTGTTCTTGATGTTAAGTTTTAGGTTGATATAACTATATATTAACAAGTCAAGCAAAGAGTTTTTGGTATTTAAATACTGGCATTACATCTTTTGTTTGTTTACATTGATGTTAAAATTATATTGTCAGATTTGTGACATTAATTTTTGCCAAAACACTGCTGGTCACTTTCAGAAGTTGTAGCGATGCTTTCTTTTCCCAGAAAGAATGTGAAACACATAAACATTGTCAGTTTTTTAATATTCTTTTAATATAATTTAACCCTTAAAAAAAGTTACACATACACTCACCTAAAGGATTATTAGGAACACCTGTTCAATTTCTCATTAATGCAATTATCTAATCAACCAATCACATGGCAGATGCTTCAATGCATTTAGGGGTGTGGTCCTGGTCAAGACAATCTCCTGAACTCCAAACTGAATGTCAGAATGGGAAAGAAAGGTGATTTAAGCAATTTTGAGCGTGGCATGGTTGTTGGTGCCAGACGGGCCGGTCTGAGTATTTCACAATCTGCTCAGTTACTGGGATTTTCACGCACAACCATTTCTAGAGTTTACAAAGAATGGTGTGAAAAGGGAAAAACATCCAGTATGCGGCAGTCCTGTGGGCGAAAATGCCTTGTTGATGCTAGAGGTCAGAGGAGAATGGGCCGACTGATTCAAGCTGATAGAAGAGCAACTTTGACTGAAATAACCACTCGTTACAACCGAGGTATGCAGCAAAGCATTTGTGAAGCCACAACACGCACAACCTTGAGGCGGATGGGCTACAACAGCAGAAGACCCTACCGGGTACCACTCATCTCCACTACAAATAGGAAAAAGAGGCTGCAATTTGCACGAGCTCACCAAAATTGGACAGTTGAAGACTGGAAAAATGTTGCCTGGTCTGATGAGTCTGGATTTCTGTTGAGACATTCAGATGGTCAGAAGAGTCAGAATTTGGCGTAAACAGAATGAGAACATGGATCCATCATGCCTTGTTACCACTGTGCAGGCTGGTGGTGGTGGTGTAATGGTGTGGGGGATGTTTTCTTGGCACACTTTAGGCCCCTTAGTGCCAATTGGGCATCGTTCAAATGCCACGGCCTACCTGAGCATTGTTTCTGACCATGTCCATCCCTTTATGACCACCATGTACCCATCCTCTGATGGCTACTTCCAGCAGGATAATGCACCATGTCACAAAGCTCCAATCATTTCAAATTGGTTTCTTGAACATGACAATGAGTTCACTGTACTAAAATGGCCCCCACAGTCACCAGATCTCAACCCAATAGAGCATCTTTGGGATGTGGTGGAACGGGAGCTTCGTGCCCTGGATGTGCATCCCACAAATCTCCATCAACTGCAAGATGCTATCCTATCAATATGGGCCAACATTTCTAAAGAATGCTTTCAGCACCTTGTTGAATCAATGCCACGTAGAATTAAGGCAGTTCTGAAGGCGAAAGGGGGTCAAACACAGTATTAGTATGGTGTTCCTAATAATCCTTTAGGTGAGTGTAGGTCCATAGAGGACAAAAATGTCCATGTCGAAAAACTGTCATAAAAAAATTAATCTTGGGAGCACAGACTTAAGTTTGGTCTCATTTTAAAGACGACCCTGGGCAGATTATTGTTGTAGTCAAAAAGTTCAAAAAGTTATAGAGGTTTAAGTTTATGAAAATGATTTATGAATAATATTTTATAAAAAAAATATATATTTTATGAAACATGTTGAACTCTAAAACTGCTATGAAATCAAAGCCATAAATCTAAACAAGCCGTGTTCCAAATTTGAGGTTGATATCTCAAAAAAATGAGCTCTCAGTCAGATTTTGTTTGGACGCAGTGCCAACTTTTCCACTGATACACACAGAGTTTGCATTTGTGATTTGCAGTTGAGTTTTTCTCTCTCAAATATTACAAACACACATGCACACACATTTTTTTTTATTACATACATACACACCACACTCTGACATCCATACCAACACACCCACACAGTAATAATTTATCCAATTGGCTTTATAATATGCATAAACAGAAAACAGGAATAAAGTGAGTATTTGCTTCATACGCCAAACCCTGAAAAAATGTCACCATCTGGTAAAAAAAAAATAGTACAAATTGTAATTTTGAAGCTTTGAAGATTGCATAATTTTATAGTTAAATGGCAATGGGATTAAAAATTGCAATTGGTTTCAATGGGGACATTTTTGTCCAAACGATGCTAAGAGGAAGTATTTTGTGTACCTAGCGCAACATTTATTTTTTAAAGGAAATGGGGGTGAACTAGTACAATTCCAATAAATACACACACCTGTGGCAAATTTTATGCAGTTAGCAATAACACAGGCAAAGTTATCAAAAAAACGAAACTGAAAAAGCCAAAAATGTCCATAAGGATGCACAAGGGTTAAATAGATTTTACACACTTAAAGCAATATCGTATCGCATATCGAATATCGCATTATTTAACAAGGTATTGCATATCGCATTTTTCTTCAATATCGCACAGCCCTAATAGTGGCCAAAAGTGATGTCCAGCCAAGGAAAACTGACACCTTCACCCTTTATTTAAATATTATTAAAGATTTTGTGTAGTTGTGCTTGGAGTCAACAGTTTGTGATAATGATCCAATGAAACACGCCGTAATTGTGGGACGATAATTTTCGTTCTGACTGTCATACAAAGTAATTATGAATGCATGCAAAAACAAGACAGAAATGAAATTATGCTGTAGTCAATGTTTGCTTTTTCCTCTCAGTTTTTTTTTGTTCTATTCATTTTTATTGCACAGTAAAATAAAATCTGTAGCTGTAGTTTTTTTGCCAAATTATTTCGTTTAGTGTTTTGTTCTTCATATTACATTTTTTTTTAAATTGACATTTATTTAATTTAAGGTTAGAAAAAAGAGCCCTTATGAAGGTAAAATAAAATAATAATAAGTAACTAGGAACAGTAATAGTGATGCTACTATCCACTATAGAGAGACAGCTTTATTAGCATAATTATCTCTATGGAAGGAGCACACCGGATCACACAGAGATGATGGTACCAACCTTGGCCACTTGACTCTGTTCATCAGCTTCAGCGGCGACGGGCCCGTCCACACTTCCTCCCTCCTGCAGTGTGCAGTCTGAAACACACAGACGCTCATATCATGATTTCACACACACTGATAACACATAATCAGAAGTTCATCCGTCTAGAAAAGCATTTCCACCTCAAAAGCACAACACCTTAAAGGATTAGTTCACTTCAAAACGAAAATCCTCACCCCCATCTCATCCAAGATGTTCATGTCTTTCTTTCTTCAGTGGAAAAGAAATTACGTCTTTTGAGGAAAACATTCCAGGATTTTTCTCCATATAATGGACTTCAATTAGGGATGCACGATGTTGGATTTTTGCCGATATCCAATATGCCGTTATTTTTTAACTCGTTTTGGCCGATGCCGATATACGTTTATTTTTTCCAACCGGCAAAAATGAAACCTTAATGACAACTGTGAGGGGGGTGAATGTTTTTATAGCTCATTCGTTTACATTATATAAAGCCTTAAAGTTCTGCATAATTAAGGGCGTGGCCACTTTGAGTGACAGGTGGATTGCCGTTTGTCTGCTGTCTGTTAGTCATCGCGTCACCTCAGCTCCGCCCACGTCCCGCCTCTTTGCCCATTTTCTGTTATCCGGGAGTGATGCGCTGCTAAGATGGCAACGGCCAGCTCGACCCTACTTTACTCTTCAAAACTGCTCTTCTTGGGTGACGTCACGGACACATTTTTTTTTACCGTCTATGATTTTTTTCCCTTTGTTTAGAAACACCACCATTTTGAGCAAAAACTCAAAACTCTTTTTTTTCATTCTGGTTTCAGATTTCTGAGGTCTCCTCACTAAAAGGATACTTGTTAAAGATAAATAAATGTTAATACAGTTATTTTTATAATAAGAGTATATTAAAAGCTCTGAAAATAACAATAATAAAGTCAGTAATTTTTCCCCCCAGACCTAAATATTTTATTTTTGGATTTAACGTTTGCACATGAAGCGGGGGTGGCATGACTTCAGGTGATGCCGTCTAAAAAAAATTATTTTAGAGCTCCTTGGATAATTTTTCATCATCCATTTCATAAAATTTTATTACAGATTAATAAACTGTATATAAAAGTATTTAATTTACAAGTGTCATGCTTGTGATTTATGACATCATTACTGCTTTATTTATTCAGAAAAAGATGTAACCAAGTTATTTGTGTATTCTACTTTTCATTTTATTACTATAACAACAGCGCTCCACTAAATATATATAGCATTCTAGCGGGCGGGCACTAGGACCTGGAGGAGGCTTCTGCTGCTGCGCCTGCACGCGCTAGAGATCTCTCACACACACACACACACTGGGGAGTCACTGTTGACGGTCACATCCTTCTGTACGTGCATTCACAAATTCAAGGAAGCATTTAAAAATTGTCAATATAAAATCACCATACATGCAATATTATTTGCATATTTGCTTGTTGACATACAAGTTCACTGCAAGAATGACCACAGTGCTGACATGATCTGATCGCTATAGCACTCCTTGCACACGTGAGTTATTGCAGGCGCATATCAACATTCGATGTCATACCAATAATATCGTGCATCATTAACTTCAATGGGAACCAACGGTTGAAGGTCCAAATCAGTGCAGTTTCAGAGGAAGGGCTTCAGAGGCTCTGATGATCCCAGAGGAATAGGGTCTGATCTAGACAAACCATCGGACATATAAAAAAATAATAAAAATGTATATACTTTTTAACCGAAATTGCTCATCTTGCGCTGCTCCGCGACGCACCATGGATTGCGTAATCACGTGGGAAAGGTCACACTAGACGCAAGCAGAAGTACCGCCCCCGTGTTTACGAAGCGCGTGCGAAGACTGATACAAACGCTCTTTAGCAAAAAAAGGTTACACAACGATGTCAGACGATTTTGAAGTAGGAGATGGAGTTTTTTTTAGTCTTCGCACGTTCGCTTGGGGCGCCTACGTCATGCGTGACCTTTCCCGCGTGATTACGCCATCCGTGGTGCGTCGCGGAGCAGCGCAAGATGAGCAATTTAGGTTAAAAGTATATAAATGTTCATTTTTTTCTTGAAAATTACAGAAGGTTTGTGCAGAGCCTCTGAAGCCCTTCCTCTGAAACTGCATTGATTTGGACCTTCAACCGTTGGTTCAAGTCCATTATGTGGAGAAAAATCCTGGAATGTTTTCCTCAAAAAACTTCATTTCTTTTCGATTGAAGAAAGAAAGACACGAACATCTTGCATGAGAGGGGGGTGAACTAATCCTTTAACACAGTTATGATGATTAGAGGGGAAATCCTCCTTACCTCCAGGATCTGGGCTCTTGCATTCAGTGTTTTGAGCTGATTCGGTCTCCACAGGCTCTTCTGACCTGCACCAGAACAGAAAACACACGATTACATCAGTCATATACACGCCGGATCAAATCAACCGTTATGATCTTATAATCTTGATGAAAGATTAAGACTTTTCACTGAGGTGTGCACTGATGAATCGTTCTTGATAAGAGTCAGATGTAATCAAAGTTTGATTTCATGACTTTTTATAACATAAACTCACAGATTTATAATCACTGACTCGTCGGTTTTGTGTTTTTTGGCCGCTGGTTCATCGGGCTGCTGTGAAGACTCCTGACATCCCGGATCGGCCACGACGGCAGCTTCATCTGCTGTTCCAATCAAAGCACAGATCGGAGACGGATTACATGACTTCTGGCCTTCAAAACTCAACATATTTTTCATTAGGGCTCGCGACATGGACAAAAAAACCATCTCAGTATTTTTCGGCTGAATGATGATATACAATATATATATCACGGTATTGTCTAATTTGGATAAAAATGTTTTTAATGTTTTTAAAATCTCTTCTGTCACCAAGGCTGCATTTATTTGATCAAGAATATAATTATATTTTACATTTTTAGTGTAATGTACATCAGCTGTTTTCTATGTGAATATATTTATTCCTGTGATCAAAGCTGAATTTATCATCATTACTCCAGTCTTCAGTGTCACATGATCCTTCACAAATCATGAGGATATGAGGATTTGCTGCTCAATTGTTTTTTATTATTATTAACTTGTGGAAAACAACACAATGCATTTTATTTTTTAAGGATTTTTGATGAATAGAAAGTTCAAAAGAACAGCATTTATTTGAAATAGTAAAGACGTTTATAATGTTACAAAAGATTCTGTCACTTTTGATCAATTTAATGCGTCCTTGATGAATAAAAATATATATACACATAAAGAGCACAAACTTTTGAACAGTGTATAAAAGGGAAACTATGCTGGATATTATTATTTTTCACAAAACAAGCATTTTGTAGATTTTATACAAATATTACCCCTTTTTTGTGGGATGACTACAAGATTTCTGTATAGATTTTGTTCATGCATAAATGTTTTGACAGTAAGAGCTGGTAACAATATATTTGACCTCCATATACCTCTGCTGCTGCTGCTGCTGGCTTCTGATTGGCTGTCGCCGCTTCCCGCTGGTTTCTGCTCGATTTCCCTCTTTCTGTCTGGCTGACGTGCCTGAAACTCCTGTGTACGTTCAGATAGAGGCAGATTTACCAAATATAACACAATTTAACAAATATTTATGCAAAAATGTATTTATGTCAGTTCAGTCACACGATCTATCAAATGGGCCTCATTGAATTTTTTCCCATACTATAGAAGTCAATGGCTACCGTCAACTGTTTGGTTACCAACATTCTTCAAAATATCTTCTTTTGTGTTCAACAGAAGAAAGAAACTCTTACAGGTTTGGAACAAGTTCAGGGTTAATAAATGATGATTATTTTTGGGTGCACTGTCCCTTTAAGAGCAGCTTCTTCTTGTTCCAGTTTTTAATGTAAAGAGTGTTAATTTATATGATAAACTAGATGAGAATATAGCAGCAAGCAGCAATTATCGGGCCCGAGCACAACAGAAGCATACAACAAAGCAAGCAGCAGACCGACTGCAATAATGAGTAAATAAAGACATTTGGAGACTATTTCAAGCAAAAAGGTTGAAAACCCATTGAGTTGTAATGAGATATAATTGCTTATAATACAATTTAATTACAGTTTTTGACCACAATGGAGCGTTGCCCTGAAACTTTTTGAGTACCTTCAGGGCATGGTGCCGAAAACACATACCGAGTTTCATAACGGTATGCCAATGCGTCCGTAAAATATAGCAATACGCAACACCATTGCAGTTACAGTTTTGGATCTTTTTTGTCATTTTGTTTTTAAAATGACAGCTATGTTTTTTAAGGTACACCAATGTCATAATGGACTATGATAGCAACTGAGACAAAGACACTGCATGGCAATTTTGAAGTCAATCAGACCAACGGTACTGTAGTTAGAGACTATTTCAAGTTGTTCAATTGTAGCGCCACCAAGTGGCGCAGTCCCACCGCTTTTTGTGTGTGTCCTTAAAATGCCCCCATACATAAGCGTCAAATTTGGTGAAAATATCTCATTTCGTTTAGGAGTTATAGACATTTGTATTTATGAGAATATAACAAATGACCAACACCCGACTTTGCATTTTTTTGCCACTTACTATCAAAACTTTGACATTTGGCCATTGACGTATAGTCAACCCGCTATGATTGTGATTTTCCTACGGTGGTTTCGTCGCGATCGGACTAACGGTTCCGAAGATATTCACGAAAGTTGTTTAAGCGCTAGATCACAACAAAACCTAGCATGTTTGGTATTGTTGGACTCGTCAAGGATTCAGGAATCTAAGGATGTGATGTGATTCTCGTTAAAATTATCCAACGTTATAAAGCAAGTGAATATATTATTTTACCACTAGGTGGCGCTGGCTCGAAACGTCTCAGGCTCCTTCAGGGCATCGTGCGATGACCCATACTGTGTTTTTTAACGATACGCTAATGCGTTCATAAAATACAACATTTTACTACAAAATTCAAAATGGCTGATATGAGAAAATTGGATATCATTCGACTTGGCATGCCGCCTCGAATCTAACGAGACCACTTTTTGGACGAACCGTTCATAAGTTATAAGCAAAAACTTCCATTTTTCATATCTCCGGACCAGTAAGTGGCGCTGCGCCAAAACGCAGCATGTAGCCTCAGGTCATGCTTGTGATGACATGTACCAAGTTTGGTCTGAATGCGATAAAGCGTTGCGGAGATACAGCCTTATGTCTAAGGACTTGAATTCCTTAACTTTTTGTCGCCATGGTCTGAAGATGATGTGGTTAAATTTGAATGAAAATCAGAGCAGCGGCCTAGAAAGAGTTAGAACAAGTATTTTCACAAAATTCAAAATGCCGGGAAATTTTTTAGTTTAAGAATTTCATATCTATCCCTTACGGTTCAAAAGGTATTCACCCAAACATGAGTGAAATTTTGGACAGGTGGTGGCGCTAGAGGGATTGAGTTAGAGACTCCAAAATTGGTGTAGTTAATGTTGGGCCAGTCCTCTATCCGTGTGCCAAATTTAATAACTTTCCCGCAAACAGTTCTATGGGATGCCATAGACTCAAGAGAAGAATAATAATAATAATAGGAACGCCAATGATTACAATACATGCCTACTAACCTTTATTGCTTGGCCCCTAATAAACATTGCAAATTGATGTTCTCTTGATTTGCGCTGATGTGAACGTGCAATAATTCTGATGAAACGTAAAAACGGTGATTATAATATGAGCATGAGTTTAATTGTGCGGCTCTAACCCACTCACATTGCTGAAGTAGCGCGCATGTGGATTGAAATGTCGTGGGAATCCCATGTGTGGGGTTTTGATGGCCACACCCATTGGAACGGGCCCCAGCAGAGACGCTCTGGATCCAGGAGTGAAGAACTGAGGAAACTGCTGCCCACCCATAGCAAAGCCACGCATGCTTCCTGCTTCAGACAGGGGAGAAACCAATCAGCACTTCACAGAAACACAACACCAGGACACACACAGGACACACACCAACATCACAGGACTAAATGAGTGAAACTCATCGAACATGTCAAGCATATGACAAAAATTAGAGGTCAATTCAGTTTGACTGGGACGCTTTTTGCCATTAATATGACTGGGGAAAACTGTCCCAATCAACCTGAATGATCTTTTACTGTATTAGAGTAATGAGAATCACTACAGAGAATAATAGTTCATTAGTGCCGTCCCCTTTTTCAGCAACGCTGGATCCAGAAGTATTGTTTTCATTCATTTTTCCCATAGGGATACAAAAAAGCCTTTGTTTAAGCAATATAAGACATGAACCAAACCGACCAGCTACGAGGAGAATCACAACACTATAAACTTTGATTTGAAGCACAACGTTTTTGAAAAGACAGAAGTACAAGACTCTGTGCCTAACAGCTTTAGAGAGGGAAAGAACTACAATCCCATGAAGCATTGCGAACAGCATAATCAAGTTAAAAACTATGGTGAAATCTAAAACTACTAATTTACAAATGTTGAATATAATAAAAAAACAATATATTTTAAGATTATTATAAACATTTGTTTTGCTTTTTTCAACTCTCTGATTGGTGGAATTATCTGCACAGCATCATGGGTAATGTAGTTTTTCCAGGAATTCTGCTGTTTAAAAAAAAAGATGAAATAATGCGGGCTGACGCAAATACCATGGATTTAGAAGTTCAAAACCAATTTCCCTATGGAGAAAATGAATGGAAATTAAATTAAAATTTACGAATGCTTTATAGAAATGTAAATGTATTTTGGTTGTCATGAAAATAATGCAGTCTTAATGATCCTAAAAAAAGAGGATTTGATTTTAGGTTAAAACATGGCCTTTATAATTAATAATAAATTATGAAGGGAATGTTATTCAAAAAGAAAAACTTGTTTTGTCAAGATCATAATTCATTTGTGACACTGGAGCACAGAACCAGTCCTGCGTCTCACGGGTTTATTTGTGGCAATCGCCAACAATACATTGTATGGGTCAAAATGATCCATTTTTCTTTTATGCCAAAAATCATTAGGATATTAAGATTATGTTCCATGTAGGGATGGGCAACAGTGGTCGAGTACTTGAACGTGACAGCGACGATCGATCATGAAAACGATGATCGCCCTGACTTAAAAGAAAATATTTGTCTATTTTTCTAATTGGTTAGTTAGACAGCACGCCTTCCAGACCGGCGAAATAAAGTGAAACTGAAGCGCGCGCTGCAGTGATGCCTGGAATCATGAAGTGCAAGATGTGCAGCGCCAATCTGTGATATACACAGCATTCAAAATGTGAGTTTCCCTTTTAAACCATAGCCTGTAAAAACTAGCACGGCCAAGTTCACGTGCGCAGTCGCGTCCTTTTGTGCAGGTGTAAGTTGTAATAGGTACATATCTGCTTAATCTCATATAGGATGTGTTTGGTTGAGTTTATTAACCCGCTAGCAAAGCTCTGCTGGGTGGTGTTTATGCACAGTTTCAGCTCAAATACAATGCCCGATATTATTGACTGGGTTATTTGAGACGGTTATTTTGTTTTTAGATGTTTCTTTTTCAGAAAAATGTATGCATCATAATCTAGCAGTTATTTTTTCTAGTCATGTGTTCATGTTTTCATAGACATGTCATGTTTGTACTTGTCAACATTAATTTTCAGAACAGTCTCTAAATAGTTTCATATCTCCATGACGGAGACGCCCCGGCCCCCACACAAGCCCCGCCCCCGAGTACTCGTTTTTTGAGACCTATCGATGATCGCAATGAGAAAGACAAAAATTCCCATCCCTAGTTTCATGAAGATATTTTGTTAAAAGTTCCTACCGTAAATATATCAGAAATGTATTATTAGTAGTGATATGCATTGCTAAGGACTTCATTTGGACAACTTTAAAGGAGATTTTCTCAATATTTAGATTTTTTTGCACCCTCAGATTCCAGATTTTCCAAATATTGTCCTATCCTAACAAACCATACATCAATGGAAAGCTTATTTATTCAGCTTTCAGATTATGTATACATCTCAATCTTAAAACATTGACCCTTATGAATGGTTTTGTGGTCCAGGGTCACATTTATGGCCTCAGAGAGCTTCCATATGTGCTACTAACTTGAAAGCTCTAGTAATTCGCACACATTTCTCATCTACAGCTCCATTCTCAAATGTCCGTGAATGCATGCGGTTCAGGAGGAACGCTGGTCTCTACGGAGTTAAGTGACTACATGTATCTTAATATAGTGCTTGCTATATTAGGATGCCATGACAAAGCATGTGCCTCGGTTTACCCTGCATCTGTTGCATGAGCAGAGCGCCTTGCAGCATGGGATTGGGTGCGATGAGGGTCTGAGTGGCGGAGCAGAGGTTGACCATGCGGGCAGATGGAGGAGCTTGAGCCGGGACCCCCATTGGCCTGTTTAATGACAACACAAACACAAGACGTGAACTCATGCATATTACTTAGTGTAGTTATTATAAGATTGTTATATGTAATATGTGTGAAGAAAGCGATCATGTAGCCGTGAGCGGCTGAGGCTCGCACCGTGCCGCCTGATGGTGGTGTGTGATGTGATGGGCGGGCTGCGGCTGTGGTGGTGGAGGTGGCGGTGGAGGCGGCGGGGGCGTCTGCTGCTGGAACAGCTGCTGGAGCTGACGCAGATGCTGCTGAAACTGCTGTTGCTGCTGCTGCTGGTGCTGGTGAGGGTTGAACATCCTCCTGACGTCTGGCCGTCCACACAGGCCGTTCACAGATACACCACACCGCTTAAGTCTGGAGAAACAGAGATGAGTTACTCCATATAAACACACCCTCGTTCCTATAAGCATTAGATACATTTATGCAGTAGTATTAATTATTTTACTATTTCGAATTGCAATTACGATTAGAACTGCAATATGACATGATCTGAACATCTCATATTGCATCATCAAAACAGCATAAAGTCTGTCTCAGTTTACATTTATTTATATATCGCTTCATACAATACATATTGTTTCAAAGCAGCTTTACAGTGATCAAACATGAAAGTAATGATTCAATGACGTTCTAAAAGAAAACGGTGTCATTGCTCATGTCAGTTCAGTGTTGATTCAGTTCAGCAATTATTAAATTAGTTAATTTTCAGCTATAAAGCATTTCTGATGTCATCATCCAGCTCAGTTCATATATTATACACACACATATACATATACACATACACACACAGTACCGGTTTGGAAACATTACTATTTTTAATGTTTTTTAAAAAGTGTTTTCTGCTCACCGAGGCTGCATTTATTTGATCAAAAATACAGTAAAAACAGTAAAATTGTGAAATATTATTCCAGTGTAAATCAGCTGTTCTCTATGTGAATATATGGTAAAGTGTAATTTATTCCTGTGATCAAAGCTGAATTTATCATCATTACTCCAGTCTTCAGTGTCACATGACCATTCAGAAATCATTCTGATAGGAGGATTTATTATCAATGTTGGAAACAGTTGTGTTGCTTAATATTTTTTGGAACCGGTGATATTTTTTAAGGATTCTGTTAAAAAAAAAACAGCATTTATTAAAATATAAATAAAAAATTTACACTGCACAGCTTCTCCTGAAAGTCTTTGGGATGTGCTGGAGGAGACTTCACACAGTGCTGGACTCTTGTGTTGTCAATTCAAGATCTGGACCAAAAATTGATGCACCGACATTAATTACCATCAAGAGTCAAGTAACATTGAAAAATAAATGTTTAGAATATGATGTAAAAGAGTGATAAATGAATAAAATGTGATTAAATAAACATGATTAGTTAATCAATTAAATAGATTAAAATAAATAAATAAATAGAAAAGTGATTAAATTGAAAATTATTAGTTAGTTATTAATCTATTAAATAAATTAAATTAGAATTCAAATTAATAAATAAAAAATTTAAATTAATATATATTTTTTTAAATCAAATAAACAATACAATACATTTAAGAGTACATTACTATAGCGAGTAGAAAAAAGGCAATGTACATTAATTAAACAAAAATGTGATTAAATAAACAGGATTAGTTAATTAAATAGATTAAAATGAATGAATCAAAAGAAAAAAGTGTTAGTTATTAATCTATAAACAAAATAAATAACATTAATA
>CM077194.1:1810476-1822976 GCA_039654625.1 Rhinogobio ventralis
CAACATCATAGCAACCCAGAACATCTTAGTAATGCTCTAGCAACACCCTAGCAACCCAGAAAATCTTAGCAACACCCTAGCAACCCAGAACATCTTAGCAACACTCTAGCAACACCCTAGCAACCCAGAACATCTTAGCAATGCCCTAGCAACACCATAGCAACCCAGAACATCTTAGCAACGCTCTAGCAACACCCTAGCAAGCCAGAACATCTTAGTAATGCCCTAGCAACACTATAGCAACCCAGAACATCTTAGCAATGCCCTAGCAACACCATAGCAACCCAGAACATCTTAGCAACGCCCTAGCAACACCATAGCAACCCAGAACATCTTAGCAATGCCCTAGCAACACCATAGCAACCCAGAACATCTTAGCAACGCTCTAGCAACACCCTAGCAAGCCAGAACATCTTAGTAATGCCCTAGCAACACTATAGCAACCCAGAACATCTTAGCAATGCCCTAGCAACACCATAGCAACCCAGAACATCTTAGCAACGCCCTAGCAACACCATAGCAACCCAGAACATCTTAGCAACGCTCTAGCAACACCCTAGCAACCCAGAACATCTTAGCAATGCCCTAGCAACACCATAGCAACCCAGAACATCTTAGCAACGCTCTAGCAACACCCTAGCAAGCCAGAACATCTTAGTAATGCCCTAGCAACACTATAGCAACCCAGAACATCTTAGCAATGCCCTAGCAACACCATAGCAACCCAGAACATCTTAGCAACGCCCTAGCAACACCATAGCAACCTAGAACATCTTAGCAACGCTCTAGCAACACCCTAGCAACCAGAACATCTTAGCAACAACCTAGCAACCACCCACAAAACTCAAGCATCAATCATGAGGTACAAATTGAGAAAAGGGCATAATTAATGAAACTGATCTCAAGTTTTTCAGTGTGACGCATTATGAATATTGAGAAGGACGATGGCACATTATATCATTTAGGTAAAGTCTGAAACATGATGCAATTTCTAAGGATGTATTGGATATATTGGTGATTGACTGGTTTTAATCAACATTAGCGTTGCTCAGAATTGGCAGCACTCACATAATATAAAATAAATCCGTATAAAAATTGAAAATTAATTCAGCGACAGGCTCTTGTTTTCCTCTGAAGTGTTTTTGGACTGTATATTATATCTCGAGGAGGAATATTTGGTTGTTTTTGGCAGTGTGTGTGAATACCAGAGTCTTGCGCTGCATGATTCAGCAACTCTCGCTGCTGACGGAGGTCTTGTGCTCAGCGCTGATGCTCTCCGAGAGCGGCATATGCCACATAACCGCAAAATTAACCAGATTTGTGCATTTTAAATTAATTTTGCCAGTGGAATACGATCCCTTTTAGTTCTGTTCTAGTTACTGAGTTGACCGTGATGAACTTTCTGTGTCAGCTTCACCATGTTCACTACTTTACATAAACATACCTGTTTAAAACAGCGTTTATTAACACCAGTGCATGAATGAAGATCTGAGGTGTTAGTCACAATCTGTAAACAAAATGTTTGATAGAATTAAAAAAAAAGACAAATCACATTATATCAATGCAATAATTTGCTATTTTTTATTTTTTAATTCAATGCAGTAGAACTGGAAGTTAACCTTCTGGGTGCAACTGTTCTCGCACGAGGACATTATCATGTTTATTAGGCATTTTAGGAGACACAACAAGTGAATAGGGAAAGAAAATATTAGATATTATTATGAAAATGTTGCCAAGTATTACTCCGATTATTACACTTCTTTTTTCATTACACGTTGCTCCAAGAACAAATTAGAGACAGTGTATAGATGCATTGCATTGAATGGGAAAACCCATGTATGGCCATTTCACCCACATATTGCATAAAGCAAAATGATATATGAATTAATTCCGTTATATCTTTCATAACATAGTTGAGAATCATCTTTAAACAAACCTAAACCTAAAAATTGATTGGTGAATGAAAAAAAAAATCCCATTGGCTTTGCCTATACATGTCATTTCATGTCATTTTATTTTTTAAACAACCACTTACAGTACGAGGACATAGCATAACATATGAATAAAATATAATTTTTCAAAAAAACTAATTTCCATTTGATTCTTATGCTTTCTAAACAATGTAATGACATGAAAAAATAATAAATTCAAAACTTTTTTTCCCTTAATTTTAATATGTTCCTTGAGGTTCACTTATAATGTTAATGAATAAAACAAAAAAACAAAAAAAATGTATATGTGGAAAAACGATTATTTTCAACCTTCATTCTGAGCCTCTGTCTGAAATGATAAGGCGCGGCTCCTTTAAGGCGTGTCAGTAAACGCCCACTGTTCTGATTGGCTAATCATTTTTGGAGCTTGATTAGATTACATAAATGCTTTGTTTAACAGCTGACATTTGCCTACACTGGATGGGAGCGTTGCGTCACTGATACAGTATACAGATGTGCTTTCCATACCAAACTATAAGTAAATGATTTCATAATGATTTGTCTGTAAATTATGATTATACACCAATCAGGCATAACATTATGACAAGTGAATAACACTGATTATCTCTTCACATGTTAGTGGGTGGGATATATTAGGCAGCAAGTGAACATTTTGTCCTCAAAGTTGAAGTGTTAGAAGCAGGAAAAATGGACAAGCGTAAGGATTTGAGCGAGTTTGACAAGGGCCAAGTTGTGATGGCTAGACGACTGGGTCAGAGCATCTCCAAAACTGCAGCTCTTGTGGGGTGTTCCCGGTCTGCAGTGGTCAGGATCTATCAAAAGTGCTCCAAGGAAGGAACAGTGGAGAACCGGAGACAGGGTCATGGGCGGCCAAGGCTCATTGATGCACGTGGGGAGCGAAGGCTGGCCCGTGTGGTCCGATCAAACAGACGAGCTACTGGAACTCAAATTGCTCAAGAAGTTAATGCTGGTTCTGATAGAAAGGTGTCAGAATACACAGTGCATCTCAGTTTGTTGTGTATGGGGCTGCATAGCCGCTGACCAGTCAGGGTGCCCATGCTGACCCCTGTCCACCGCCGAAAGCACCAACAGTGGCACGTGAGCATCAGAACTGGACCACGGAGCAATGGAAGAAGGTGGCCTGGTCTGAGGAATCACATGTTCTTTTACATCACGTGGATGGCCGGGTGTGTGTGCGCCGCTTACCTGGGGAACACATGGCACCAGGATGCACTATGGGAAGAAGGCAAGCCGGCGGAGGCAGTGTGATGCTTTGGGCAATGTTCTGCTGGGAAACCTTGGGTCCTGCCATCCATGTGGATGTTACTTTGACAAGTACCACCTACCTAAGCATTGTTGCAGACCATGTACAGCCTTTCATGGAAACGGTATTCCCTGGTGGCTGTGGCTCTTCCAGCAGGATAATGCTCCTGACACAAAGCACAGATGGTTCAGGAATGGTTTGAGGAGCACAACAACGAGTTTGAGGTGTTGACGGCCTCCAAATTCCCCAGATCTCAATCCAATCGAGCATCTGTGGGATGTGCTGAACAAACAAGTCCGATCCATGGAGGCCCCACCTCGCAACTTACAGGACTTAAAGGATCTGCTGCTAACATCTTGGTGCCGGATACCACAGCACACCTTCAGGGGTCTAGTGGAGTCCATGCCTCGACGGGTCAGCAAAAGGGGGACCAACACAATATTAGGAAGGTGGTCATAATGTTATGTCTGATTGGTGTATATGGATAATGTTTTCAATAGCGTGGATGTTGATACTGTTTCAATGACGTTGGCCAATCAGAACAGTGGCCGTTTACTGACAAGCCTTAAAGGAGCCGCGCCTTAAAAACGGATCATTTCAGACAGAGGCTGAGAATGAGGGTTGAAAATATTCTTTGTTCGCTTTATTAACATTATAAGTGAACCTCAAGGAACATGACCCCTGTCATGACCCCTTTAAAGGCACAAAGACCTCTTAGATGTCAAAAGATCAAGGCAATTTTGATTTCTCATGTCATGGCCCCTTTAATTCTTCTGGTTCTTATGAAGGACCAGGACTCCGGATACAGATGGTTAGAAGAAGCACAATCTGCTGTTTAAATCAGGCCAAATTATCACCATCATTACCTCTACACTATTTTAACAAAAGCCTCTTCCTATATTTAGACCTCGAGTGAAGCTGACTCTGCAATTATCCATTGTTTAAAATCTAGAATGCTACGCAAATCCTGGAAAACAACTAATTACATCTAAATAAAGACGCCACAGGAACAATCAGTGACTAAAGCTCTAAATAAACCTGAATAATAAAGATATCTTTAGTGTGAATAACAGATGCCACGGATGTTGCTTGTCATCTCAGCAGGGTTATTATAATCAATCAATATTTTAAAAAAATATATACAAAAATATAAACTTTATAGGCATGTTTAAAAAAAAAAAAACGGCTAATAAGAAATTACAAAAATACACAACAAAATGAATAAAAGTTTAACAAATTAAAATGAAACCAGAAAATACAAAAATAAAAACAAATCAAAATATATATTTATACATTTAATTGAATGAATTAAAAATAACACTGCATCTCTATCATGTTCGAAAATATTCATTGAGTAATTTAGTTCCAAAATAAACACAGTGCATTAGTGCATATTTTCTGTTTTCCACAGTTGACCTCTATAATGGGGCACGTTGTCACAACGGAAGCCTAAAAATATATATAAGACATTTCAGCAGTTAGCAACACCCTAGCAACCCAGAACATCTTAGCAATGCCCTAGCAACACCCTAGCAACCCAGAACATCTTAGCAACGCCCTAGTAATCCAGAACATCTGAGCAACGCCCTAGCAACCCAGAACATCTTAGCAACTCCCTAGCAATCCAGAACATCTTAGTAACGCCCTAGCAACTCAGAACATCTTAGCAATGCCCTAGCAACCCAGAACATCTTAGCAACGCCCTAGCAACCCAGAACATCTTAGCAACGCCCTAGCAACCCAGAACATCTTAGCAACGCCCTAGCAACCCAGAACATCTTAGCAACGCCCTAGCAACCCAGAACATCTTAGCAACTCCCTTGCAATCCAGAACATCTTAGCAACGCCCTAGCAACTCAGAACATCTTAGCAACGCCCTAGCAACCCAGAACATCTTAGCAACGCCCTAGCAACTCAGAATATCTTAGCAACACCCTAGCAACCCAGAACATCTTAGCAATGCCCTAGCAACCACCCACAAAACTCAAGCATTAAAATGTTAAGAATCTCAGAAACAGAAAATATATAAAATGTTACGTACAAGCCATTGTTTTGGCTACAGAAACTGTAAATCATAAACTGCACAAAATTACAGTATATAAAAAAATGTATATAATTTTTCTTTTACTGAAAACTCAGTTTAAACTTTCAGAAACAAACAAGACAACACTTTATAAGTCTCATTTTTAACATTAGTTAATAAAAATGCACTATTTTTACAGTATGAACCAGAGAAGACTTAGATGAAATTATGTGCATAAGTTTATTTGTATTTCATGAACACATTCACACACATGAACACATTCACACACATGAACACATTCACACACATGAACACATTCACACACATGAACACATTCACACATGAACACATTCACACATGAACACATTCACACACATGAACACATTCACACACATGAACACATTCACACAGATGAACACATTCACACACATGAACACATTCACACACATGAACACATTCACACACATGAACACATTCACACAGATGAACACATTCACACACATGAACACATTCACACACATGAACACATTCACACACATGAACACATTCACACAGATGAACACATTCACACACATGAACACATTCACACACATGAACACATTCACACAGATGAACACATTCACACACATGAACACATTCACACAGATGAACACATTCACACACATGAACACATTCACACACATGAACACATTCACACACATGAACACATTCACACACATGAACACATTCACACAGATGAACACATTCACACAGATGAACACATTCACACACATGAACACATTCACACACATGAACACATTCACACACATGAACACATTCACACAGATGAACACATTCACACACATGAACACATTCACACACATGAACACATTCACACAGATGAACACACACATGAACACATTCACACAGATGAACACATTCACACAGATGAACACATTCACACACATGAACACATTCACACAGATGAACACATTCACACAGATGAACATATTCACACACATGAACACATTCACACACATGAACACATTCACACACATGAACACATTCACACACATGAACACATTCTTCAGCGTTTGTAATCTGTTGGCACTGATGAACCTGCTTGATCTTTTTTACTTTTAATAGAAACAGTCGGTCTACAATCACATATCATCATTATCAACACAACAGAAGAAGCATCCCATAAGGCACTGCTGCGAAAAGCGCATTTTTATGTGGGTGTACGAAGGCCTTGTTTATGAAACATGAGAGGAACACTTTCCTGTGTAAATTGTTTGTTAAACGGTTCTCAAATCCAATGGTTACAAGAAAATCTATAAATTAAAGATATAAAATGCAAGAGACTGTTTTTTTCCATGAAGTGTTGCCATAAGTTGATGCATTGGTTGCATTGCATTTTGTCATGGTGATGCATTGTTTGTGTGCTTTGTGTGTAGTTTTCCACTAAATAACCCGCAATTTATATCACAACAACAAAACTGAGCATTTTTCAACTCGATTCACAGTGCTTCATGGGAGTGGGCGGAGCTAATGAGATCGAGCATGTTGCTTTTTTTGTACTCTGATTTTTTTTGTACAGCATCATGGGTAATGTAGTTTATTTATAACACAATTATTTTAAAAATAAGATTAAATAATGTGGGCAAATAGCATGGATTAACAACCTCGTAGCTCACAGTAGGGCTGACTTTAAAGGTTTATAAGTTATCGTTTAAAATCAATTTCCCAATGGAGTAAATGAATGGAAATGTTATGCTAGATTGTTGTGTGTGTCTGTGTGTTTTCTCGGGTGTTTTGATTTGAATATGACGTGACAGTTCTGCTAGAGGTCTGTTTAAACCATCATGATGGCGTGTTGGACTGAGACATGAACTGTGCGGGTCGGGCTCTCACTGATGAAGGGACACCGTGTTCTTCATCCTCATTCGTGAGCATCAGCGTGAAATGAGCTTCAGCGATACGTTTGTTTGGCTTCTGAATCTGGGCAAACGCTTCCTGTCGAGCCGTAATGAAGTCTTATGAAAGCTGACGGATGATCGCCGTGGCTGTGATTTACTCTCCGCACGCTTTACCTGCGGCGTGTGTCAGATTCACAGTGTGTTCCTGAGAGCTTGTCTTCACACATGCAAGCCTGTCTAATGCTGGGAATCGTGAAGTTGGATTAGGGCCGCTTGAATATGGTTATTTTGGTCAATATTAAGATCATGATTATTTAACAGGATTTTGACTTTGGAAACCTTGTGCATTGATTGAATATTGAAAAAATCCTTTTTAACAGTGGATTTATACTTAAACTCATTTATTTTGAACAGACAGTAGAATGCACTCTCACACCTGGATGTTGATTCAGCTCATCGACTAGCACCGTCATGTGAATCTATAAATTGTTGTGTAGGTGCTTGTGTGAGAATGTAACACGTCCGTCACTCGACTATACAATGCATAATAAATGTGTGTTTATGAATTACGCAGACGGTGAGTGTTTTCAGGATCAAACTAACGACACAGCTCTAGTCTCTGTGAACACAGTCAGAGACGATGCTAACTTTAGCCATATTAGCTGTACAGCGTTCAGCTCATACAGAAAGGACATCTGCACACATTCACAGAATATGAAGTGCCATCCTCACTCGTTCTGATATGAAGTTAGAGCCGAAGCGTTGGTATGGACCCTTGTTGGTGAAGCAGTCATGCGTAAAATGATTTGCGGAAATATATAACATTTTACCGACATTATTCGGCACATTTCTTACAAAAATATATATGAGACTCGTGTGTTCGCTGGTTCATCAACAGAACATTAGTAATGTTTGTGGCGCACACATTGTAATACTCGAGCGCTGGTACAGCGAGTAAACAGAAATGGCGTCTCTGTGCTTCACTCAGTGTCTGTGCTAAAAGGGCCAATCATCAACACTCATGGGCGGGGCTTCCCGACTCTTACGCAGGAGTAGAGGGAAATATGAGAGATTGATAATGATTGATGGGGATTATAAAAAAAGCATTTGGTGGATTTTTACCATTATAGGCTGGTTGTTTACACACACTGTGTTCAAACACCTTATAAAAGTGAATTTAGCATAATAGGTCCCCTTTAATAACATGAGATTTTGGCAAAATGACAGTACAATCTGAGCGTCCTTAAAGCTATAGTAAACTTTATAACCCGTAAGTCGATGAAAACATAACACAATGCACTGTCCGTTCTAATGATGGACAAAACATATATGTCCAAAATTCATATATGTAACTTCATTTGAAGCTTGATTTTAATAATATGTTATTAATATAATGACACATGCAATTGTCTGGCTATATATAAAGCCACAATATCAGCTTTGACAACGCAGTGTTTAATTATTTAAAAAATACAGTGTTTTTCCATTTCTTGAAAAGTGGGATTTTTGTAGACCCGACAGAGACGATATAAATAAATGACTTGACATAATATAAGAAAATCTTGATTATCTTGTTTTCATAATCATTTAAAGCCACATTCATAACTGAAATTAAAGTTAATCACCCAGCCCTATATGGATGATTAAATCTACAGACTGGGAGGTTTGCAGACGTGTCCTGGTGTATGTTCAGCAAACATTAACCCACTGTAGCTGAGAATGTGTGGCGTCCAGGACCTCACAGAATCACACGTGTGCTTTCAGCACCAAGGACAGCTCCTGAAGACCTGTCAGCATTCCCACAATTCCCCGCCTGAGCCGAGCTGATGAGAGCCAACACACAGATGGTCAAAAGATAATGCAAACAAGCGAAGGCAACGTAACAGTGTGCAGAAAACACAATGAACTAAAGAGACGGAGGGCATCAGATACACAGAGAACCAATGAGAGACAGCTAAAAAAACTCAGATAATCGCCGAGATCACAACACATGTTTGGACTTTTATTTATTCCCAGGATATGAATTCTTGATATCAGAAATTAGATTTACACTAGTGAAATCTCACCATAGGCTGCCATTCATATTCAATTGTTGATATCAAGAACTGATTTCTTACTAGTCGAAATTCCCATTTCAATTCTTTCTAGTAATCATAATTTTTGATATCAATAATTACGTGGTACAAAATGTCCTCTCTTTATATCAACAACAGTAGAAATGTTCATTTTTGATATCAATAATTCTATTCTCACTAGTGACAGTGTTAGTTTCTGATGAATGTGATTGTTACTAGTAAAAATTTCATTTTTGATATCTGAAATTATACTTATAATTATTGATATTAGAAATACATTTTCAGATATCAAGAATAAACATTTCAACTAGTGACAATTGAGTTCTTGATATTGTATTTTTTACTAGCAAGTAATTATTGGTATCAAAAATTATGATTTTTACTAGTAAGAATTGTATTTCTGATATATGAAAATTATTTATATTCAACAGAATGCCTAACGGGAACGTTTCACTAGTGAAAATACAATTACAGATATCAAGAATTCATATTTCTGCGAGTTATGATGTCATTGTTGATAGTGGAAATGTAATTACTGATATCAGAAATAGCATTATAGCCAAGAATTAGCATTTTAACTCATGAAAATTGAATTGTTGATATGAATAAATATGAATAATGCTGTGAATGAATAAAAGTCGAAATGGCTTGCCATATTAGAATCAGAAACGGCTTGTTATTACACACACGTGATGTTGTGCCAGAGTAGTTTCACTCGTGTGTGTTGTTCAGATGTGTGTGGCGTGTCATAATCGGACAGTATTGATGGTCAATGCATTGATGGAGCTGGTGTGTATCTGTGGTGCTGGTCGTGTTGTGGTTGTGAATGTGAGCCGGGTTTAGCAGGATTACCTCTAATCTGATGGTGCCGGTTCATTCGCTGCTTTAATCTGACGAGAGTGTAACCTGTGCACAAACCAGCCGTCTGTGATCACTAACACACAACATCAGACATGAGTATGTGTGTGTGTGAGTGTGAGTGTGTGTGTGTGTGTGTGTGTGTGTGTGTGAGAGAGAGAGTGTGTGTGTGTGTAAGTGTGCGTGTTTTTGTGATATATCAGGACACAAATGTGTATAATGGCATGGGTATGACACAGGTATTACAAGGAGAGGGTGACTTATGAGGACATTACCCATGTCCCCATTTTTCAAAAGGCTTATAAATCATACAGAATGAGTTTTGTTTTGAGAAAGTCAAAATGTGCAGTTTCCTGTGATGGGTAGGTTTAGGGGTAGGGGTAGGGGTAGTGTGTGTGTGTGTGTGTGTTGGTAGGTTTAGGGGTAGGGGTAGGTAGTGTGTGTGTGTGTGTGATGGGTAGGTTTAGGGGTAGGGGTAGTCTGTGTGTGTGTGATGGGTAGGTTTAGGGGTAGGGGTAGTGCGTGTGTGTGTGATGGGTAGGTTTAGGGGTAGGGGTAGTGTGTGTGTGTGTGTGTGTGATGGGTAGGTTTAGGGGTAGGGGTAGTGTGTGTGTGTGTGTGTGTGTGTTGGTAGGTTTAGGGGTAGTGTGTGTGTGTGTGATGGGTAGGTTTAGGGGTAGGGGTAGGTAGTGTGTGTGTGTGTGTGATGGGTAGGTTTAGGGGTAGGGGTAGTGTGTGTGTGTGTGTGTGATGGGTAGGTTTAGGGGTAGGGGTAGTGTGTGTGTGTGTGTTGGTAGGTTTAGGAGTAGGGGTAGTGTGTGTGTGTGTGTGTGTGATGGGTAGGTTTAGGGGTAGGAGAAGTGTGTGTGTGTGTGTGATGGGTAGGTTTAGGGGTAGGAGAAGTGTGTGCGTGTGTGTGATGGGTAGGTTTAGGAGTAGGGGTAGTGTGTGTGTGTGTGTGTGTGTGTGTGTGATGGGTAGGTTTAGGGGTAGTGTGTGTGTGTGTGTGTGTGTGTGATGGGTAGGTTTAGGGGTAGGAGAAGTGTGTGTGTGTGTGTGTGATGGGTAGGTTTAGGAGTAGGGGTAGTGTGTGTGTGTGTGTGTGTGTAATGGGTAGGTTTAGGGGTAGTGTGTGTGTGTGTGTGTGTGATGGGTAGGTTTAGGGGTAGGGGTAGTCTGTGTGTGTGTGATGGGTAGGTTTAGGGGTAGGGGTAGTGCGTGTGTGTGTGATGGGTAGGTTTAGGGGTAGGGGTAGTGTGTGTGTGTGTGTGTGTGTGTGTGTGATGGGTAGGTTTAGGGGTAGGGGTAGTGTGTGTGTGTGTGTGTGTGTTGGTAGGTTTAGGGGTAGTGTGTGTGTGTGTGATGGGTAGGTTTAGGGGTAGGGGTAGGTAGTGTGTGTGTGTGTGTGATGGGTAGGTTTAGGGGTAGGGGTAGTGTGTGTGTGTGTGTGATGGGTAGGTTTAGGGGTAGGGGTAGTGTGTGTGTGTGTGTTGGTAGGTTTAGGAGTAGGGGTAGTGTGTGTGTGTGTGTGTGTGATGGGTAGGTTTAGGGGTAGGGGTAGTGTGTGTGTGTGACGGGTAGGTTTAGGGGTAGGGGTAGTGTGTGTGTGTGTGTGTGTGTGATGGGTAGGTTTAGGGGTAGGGGTAGTGTGTGTGTGTGTGTGTGTGTGATGGGTAGGTTTAGGGGTAGGGGTAGTGTGTGTGTGTGTGTGTGTGTGTTGGTAGGTTTAGGGGTAGTGTGTGTGTGTGTGATGGGTAGGTTTAGGGGTAGGGGTAGGTAGTGTGTGTGTGTGTGTGATGGGTAGGTTTAGGGGTAGGGGTAGTGTGTGTGTGTGTGTGTGATGGGTAGGTTTAGGGGTAGGGGTAGTGTGTGTGTGTGTGTTGGTAGGTTTAGGAGTAGGGGTAGTGTGTGTGTGTGTGTGTGTGATGGGTAGGTTTAGGGGTAGGGGTAGTGTGTGTGTGTGACGGGTAGGTTTAGGGGTAGGGGTAGTGTGTGTGTGTGTGTGTGTGTGATGGGTAGGTTTAGGGGTAGGAGAAGTGTGTGTGTGTGTGATGGGTAGGTTTAGGAGTAGGGGTAGTGTGTGTGTGTGTGTGTGTGTGTGTGATGGGTAGGTTTAGGGGTAGTGTGTGTGTGTGTGTGTGTGTGTGATGGGTAGGTTTAGGGGTAGGAGAAGTGTGTGTGTGTGTGTGTGATGGGTAGGTTTAGGAGTAGGGGTAGTGTGTGTGTGTGTGTGTGTGTAATGGGTAGGTTTAGGGGTAGTGTGTGTGTGTGTGTGTGTGATGGGTAGGTTTAGGGGTAGGGGTAGTCTGTGTGTGTGTGATGGGTAGGTTTAGGGGTAGGGGTAGTGTGTGTGTGTGTGTGTGTGATGGGTAGGTTTAGGGGTAGGGGTAGTGTGTGTGTGTGTGTGATGGGTAGGTTTAGGGGTAGGGG
>CM077194.1:1832976-1945476 GCA_039654625.1 Rhinogobio ventralis
AAATGATTTCATTTACAAATATTTATTAATATTATTATAAAATATATTTAAATAACTTCTCATTGGATGTCCTAAAACGAAACCACTGTTAAACTATTACCCAAACTTCTCCAAAATACCATTTAACATTTCAATAATTTAACATTGTTGTTGGCTTGACATGCAGGTAAACAGGTCTTTTTTGTTTTAAAATAATTTATTTCAGATTTACATTTGTGTGATTTAATTCATTATTAGGCTTTGATTTTCTTTGTAAACACTAGTGGAAAAATGACTCCATTTGTGTGGGCTCTTTGACTACTAGTAAAAATATACTTGGTAAACATGGTAAAATGTGTACTTACTATGGTAAACGACTGAAAGCAGGCGACGTGAACAGATATGGGCTCATGGTTTCCCTCTAGTGGAATAGCGTCGTCACTGCCGTCTGTGAGAGAATCTGAAAGTCTTCATTTCACCTACACATCTGGAAAAACGTTGCTTTCCTTCTTCGCTCGGCAACAAAGGATATTTATGGGAAGCTCTCGGGTGCAGTCAGTGTGCTGACGCGGCAGTTTTACACACACGCCTGGTTTTCCCATCAGACGCGTCTTCATCTTCCCTAATGAAAAACTGCAAACATGCTTAGAAGGATCCGAGAGCATGAGGAACGTCACTAGAATGAGAAAACGGAGAGTTTAATTCTGTTTGTGCCTCAATCCTGAAACAAAAAACTCTGCAGGTTTCAGCATTTCCATCGGCTTCAATGCAAACAAACATAATCAAATCCTGCTCAATGTCACATTTCTGTACATTATGTTTTTAAAGGAGAAAATATAGATAAACAACTTTTGTAATATTAATACTGGACTAAAAAATATATTATTATAATAATAATAATAATAATACTTGTTTTGTGGGGATACAAATCTTAATTCACGTTTATGCATTAGAACCATTTTACAATTTCAAAAAGCAATGAGCGAAATCTAAATCATTCGGTTGCATTTTATTAACCCTTGCATGACGTTTTTATCTTTATCAATTTAGTTTTTTTTAATCATTTTGCCTGTGTTAATGCCAGCTGTGTAAATTTTGGCAGAAGTGCGTATTTTTATGGGAATTTTAATATTGCACCCTCATTTCCTTTCATAAATGCAAAATAGTTTCACTCAGGAAAAATATCCCATTGAAAATTTTTAGTCCCAGGGCCATTCAACTATAAAATGATGCAGTCTTTGTTAAGAGGCTTTCATTTTGTTGGCAAGGCATTTATTTTTTTATTTTTTTACCAGATGGCGCCATTTTCTCAGGTTTGGCCTTTAAAGTAAATCATCGCTTTATTCCTGTTTTATAGTTTCTTGACACAGATATTTTTGTCCTCTAAGGACCTCAGTAACTTTTTTAAATTGATGCACAAGGGTTACGACTTTGAAAAGTGGATATAGGTCATTTAGACACTAATTAATGCCTTATTTTTACATTAAGGATTTTAAGATATGTTAAGGCTTTTTAAGGATCACCCTGTAAAATCTCAAATGAGATGTAATATCCTTTAATATCCTCCTCAGCAGTTTCTTTGATTATTAGATTAATTAACAAGGTCTCAGAGGAACAAAAGGCTGAACACCAAGGTTCGATTCCCGGGGAAAGCAAGAACTGATAAAATGTAAATTGAACGCAATCCCCACTAGAAATGTGATGTTCCCAGAACGTTCTCAGAACATCTCCGTTGGTGTCAAGGACGTCGCCTGGTAACGTTCCCAGAACGTTCTGAGACGCTCACGATGTGGAGTTCTTTAAAGGGTTGGGGGGACGGTATTTGGCGGACCTTCAAAGAACATTAAGGACGTTCTCTGAACGTTTAGGGGACCATATTTTTTGGGGGAAATTTGATGTTCCCAGAACGTTCTCAGAACGTCCCGTTGGTGTCAGGGACGTCGCCTGGTAACGTTCCCAGAACATTCTGAGACGGTCAGGATGTGGAGTTCTTTAAGGGTTTAGGGACGTTATTTGGGGGACCTTCACAGAACATTCAGGACATTCCCAGAACGTTTAGAGACGGTCATGATGTGGAGTTCTTTAAAGGGTTTAGGGACGTTATTTGGCGGACCTTCAGGAAACATTCAGGGCATTCTCTGAAAGTTTAGGGGACCATATTTTATTTGGAAATTTAATTTTCTCAGGACGTTGGTTTCAAGGACGTTGCTTGGTAACGTTCCCAGAATGTTCTGAGACGCTCACGATGTGGAGTTCTTTAAAGGGTTGTGGGGACGGTATTTGGCGGACCTTCAAAGAACATTCAGGATGTTCTTTGAACGTTTAGGGGACCATATTTTTTGGGGGAAATTTGATGTTCCCAGAACGTTCTCAGAACGTCCCGTTGGTGTCAAGGACGTCGCCTGGTAACGTTCCCAGAACGTTTAGAGACGGTCATGATGTGGAGTTCTTTAAAGGGTTTAGGGACGTTATTTGGCGGACCTTCAGGGAACATTCAGGGCATTCTCTGAACGTTTAGGGGACCATATTTTTGGGGGGAAATTTGATGTTCCCAGAACGTTCTCAGAACGTCCCGTTGGTGTCAAGGACGTCGCCTGGTAACGTTCCCAGAACATTCTGAGACGGTCAGGATGTGGAGTTCTTTAAGGGTTTAGGGACGTTATTTGGCGGACCTTCAGGAAACATTCAGGGCATTCTCTGAAAGTTTAGGGGACCATATTTTATTTGGAAATTAAATTTTCTCAGGACGTTGGTTTCAAGGACGTTGCTTGGTAACGTTCCCAGAATGTTCTGAGACGCTCACGATGTGGAGTTCTTTAAAGGGTTGGGGGGATGGTATTTGGCGGACCTTCACAGAACATTAAGGACGTTCTCGGAACGTTTAGGAGACCATATTTTATTTGGAAATTTGATGTTCTCAGAACATCACGTTGGTGTCAAGGACGTCGCCTGGTAATGTTCCCAGAACGTTCTGAGACGGTCATGATGTGGCCTTCTTTAAAGGGTTTGGGGACATTATTTGGCGGACCTTCAGTGAACATTTAGGACGTTCTGGGAATGTGTAGGGGACCATTACTATAGGATGTTCCCTCTACACTACATTCCCATAACGTTTGCAGGACCTTTAGGTGACCAACCTAGAATGTTATTTTTTAGTCTTATTTAGGTCCTTCCATCACGTTTACTGAATGTTTTCAGAACATGTTTGTGTACACTGGGCTGCTTTGCAAATGCGGGTCAGTAAAACGCAGGATTTGCACAAAAGTTGCTTCTCAAAGATGATCTCTGTGAATACAGTCAGAAGCAATGGTAACTTAAGCCACCTTAGCCGTCAGCGTCCTAAGCACATTCACAAAAGCGATTTGCGTACATTTACAAAATATAACGTGCAGTACATACATGTTCTGAAAATAAAGTTGGACAAACAGTTGGTATTGATCCATCTTTGAGACCTCTTTGCATCTTTGCAACTTTTGTGTAAACCCTCATTTGCAAAGCAGCTCAGTGTACATTGATTCACACACACGTTCTGAACACATTCATTAAACGTGATGGAAGGACCTAAATAGGACCAAAAAATTACATTCTAGGTTGGTCCCCTAAAGGTCCTGCAAACGTTATGGGAATGTAGTGTAGAGACTGAACACTGAATAAGATATGTTGCAGCGCAGTCCCGAATAAAACGTTCCCATCTGACTAACAGGGAACCGTATGAGAACGTTCTGTTAACGTCCCAAATGTCCTTTTTGTAAAGTTGCTGTGTGACCATAGAATAACCAAATGGGACGTCCCCCTAAAGTCATATCAGGAACCTTGAACTGCAGCACTTTCATAACCAAAAGAGCAAGTTTTAGGAACGTTCCTAATGTTCTACACAGGTTTGGGATTTTCGTCACCTTTAGAGAACTTTTAGGGAATGTTGCGCAAGGTTGCGAGAATGTCCCCTCCTGCTTGGGATGCTTTCAAAGCGTTTGCCAAATCCATAAACGTAAATGCATAAATGTCTGAAACTACGCTCACATTTGCAGAAATAACAAAGTCTGCAATCTGAGTACAAACTCAAACATTTCTCATCCAATTCTACCAAGATCAAATGATCCGAACGGCTCTCCACATTCACTGAATAGCTCTCGTCTCTCATGATGTGTTTGACTCCAGGTTACATCGGTGTGGTGAACCGCAGTCAGAAAGACATTGACGGAAAGAAGGATATTACCGCCGCTATGGCTGCGGAGAGGAAGTTTTTCCTGTCTCATCCCAGTTATAGACACCTGGCTGACCGCATGGGAACGCCGTTCCTGCAGAAAACCCTCAATCAGGTGAGAGAGAGCAGAATTTAACAACTGAAATGACTAAACGTCAATCTAAACTCTCAGTTTGGTCGGTTTCGGCCACACACACTGCAAAGTTGTGGGAATAACAAGTGTGTTAGAGTGGGTGAACTACTCCAGGCTAAAGCTATGGAGGGGCGGGGCTGCTCATGAATATTAATGAGGTTATTTACAAATAACGATCTTTTAACCCCTTAACTGCCACCCCCTTTTTTTGAGCTTAGACGTGAAAATGCACTGTCCAAAATTGAAAGGTTGTAATTCATGAATGCTTTGGAATACAGACCGAAGGTTGGGCTCTTTTTAAATGAAAGTGCAAAAAGTTTACTTTAAAACATGTACTGTACTTTTTATTTTATACAGAATAATTTTTACTCTAAACATGCTATAAAATCAAAGCCATGTGTCTAACCAAGTTGTGTTCCAAATTTGAAGTTGATATCACAAAAATTGAGATTTGTTTAGGTGCTGTACCAAAAATAGCCACCGGGTGAAATCCATGCTCCTTTGAATTTTTAATAACAAAATAATACATATCTGTCACAATATCACAAAACAGTCACCAAATATGGAGCCTTGAGTCTTTCCAACGATATGTGTTCTGTCAAGATTTTAAATATTTTGATTAAATAAAGGTTTTTGTAATATGAAACATGACACCGCCCACTAGTGGGAGGAGCTCGCTAAAATAATTTAAAGTATCGTTTCCATGGTAACACAATATCCAATTTCAAATATATTTCAAATAATTTCTCATATATGTGATAGGAATGGCAGTTAAGGGGTTAATGTTATGAGAAGTCTTTGTAATGTATTAATCTTTGATAACTTGATTTGATTTAAATCAGCACATTCAATTTATGTGTGATTTTTTTGCCTTTTTTCACTGTTTATTTAAATAAACCAGAATTATTGTGAATCGAATTTTGCTTTGTGATTTGAATAATGTAATATATACATTTTATTATTATTATTAGGTGTCTGGGCTGTATCAGATGGTCATACAATGCAATCTGATATACACCGATCAGGCATAACATTACGACCACTGACAGGTGAAGTGAATAACACTGATGATCTCTTCATCACGGCTCCTGTTAGTGGGTGGGATATATTAGGCAGCAAGTGAACATTTTGTCCTCAAAGTTGATGTGTTAGAAGCAGGAAAAATGGGCAAGCGTAAGGATTTGAGCGAGTTTGACAAGGGCCAAGTTGCCCATGCTGACCCCTGTCCACCGCAGAAAGCACCAACAGTGGCACGTGAGCATCAGAACTGGACCACGGAGCAATGGAAGAAGGTGGTCTGGTCTGATGAATCACGTGTTCTTTTACATCACGTAGATGGCCGGGTGCGTGTGCGTGGCTTACCTGGGGAACACATGGCACCAGGATGCACTATGGGAAGAAGGCAAGCCGGCGGAGGCAGTGTGATGCTTTGGGCAATGTTCTGCTGGAAACCTTGGGTCCTGCCATCCATGTGGATGTTACTTTGACACGTACCACCTACCTAAGCATTGTTGCAGACCATGTACAGCCTTTCATGGAAACGGTATTCCCTGGTGGCTGTGGCTCTTCCAGCAGGATAATGCTCCTGCCACAAAGCACAAATGCTTCAGGAATGGTTTGAGGAGCACAACAACGAGTTTGAGGTGTTGACTTGGCCTCCAAATTCCCCAGATCTCAATCCAATCGAGCATCTGTGGGATGTGCTGAACAAACAAGTCCGATCCATGGAGGCCCCACCTCGCAACTTACAGGACTTAAAGGATCTGCTGCTAACATCTTGGTGCCAGATACCACAGCACACCTTCAGGGGTCTAGTGGAGTCCATGCCTCGACGGGTCAGGGCTGTTTTGGCAGCTAAAGGGAAATAATGTTATGCCTGATCGGTGTATATGAATGATACTGAATTATTACTATTTTCATGCACATTTAAAATAATAGTATGAAACTAGAGAACATTTGAGATGCTGTGATGTGATTGGTCCACTGGTAGGCCCAGTTATCCAATCACAGCCTCTGATGAGTTTTCAAAGGATTTATTCAGTAAATGTCTTTCCGTTGTAGTTTATAAAAAAATTCCCGGTGTTTTTTTTTATCCTGCACTTTTTATGCAATATTCTAAAAATGTAGTGTCTTCGACCCTCATCTCTGTCTTTCTCGGCTCTTCCGCAGCAACTGACCAATCACATCCGTGACACGCTCCCCGGGCTGCGCGCTAAACTGCAGAGCCAGCTGCTGTCCATCGAGAAGGAAGTGGACGAGTACAAGAACTTCCGTCCGGACGATCCGTCCCGCAAGACCAAGGCCCTGTTGCAGTCAGTCGCTCACATTAAAGTTTCTGTAGATAAAACGCAGAAATGCAGGCGCTGACCCCTCATGCTGTCTGTTTCAGGATGGTGCAGCAGTTCTCAGTGGATTTTGAGAAGCGTATCGAGGGATCTGGAGATCAGATAGACACGTATGAGCTCTCCGGAGGAGCCCGAATCAACCGCATCTTCCACGAGCGCTTCCCCTTCGAGCTGGTGAAGGTGCGAGAGCAAGCACAACGCGTTTAGGCGACAAATGCTTTTTAATGTTTTTGAATGTGCTCACCAAGGATGCATATGATCATAAATACAGTAAAACAGTGAGATATGACTCCAGTGTAAAGCAGCTGTTCTCTATGTGAATATATAGTAAAGTGTAATTTATTCCTGTGATCAAAGCTGAATTTATCATCATTACTCCAGTCTTCAGTGTCACATGACCCTTCACAAATCATTCTCATATGAGGATTTGAAACATTTATGATTATTATCAGTGTTGAATACAGTTCATATTTTTTGTGGAAACCGTCATACATTTTTTTTTCTAAATTTCAACATTGATAATAAGAAATGTTTCCTTTAAATTATTATAATAATATTTAACTGTTTTTACTGTATTTTTGATTAAATAAATGCAGCCTTGATGAGCAGACGAGACTTCCTTCTGTAGTGCAGCTGCAATGAATACACAACTCGTGAAGAGTTCAGACTCTATCTCTCGTGAGTCACGGCGCAGGATTGCGTCTCCCTCTGGGCCTGAGCACAGCCTTTATGAGGAAAACATTCTGTCTTTGGCCTGGAAACACACACACACAAACACACACACACAAACACACACAGACACAGACACACACACACAAACACACACACACACAAACACACACACACACACACACACAGACACAGACACACACAAACACAAACACACACACACACAAACACACACAGACACAGACACACACACACAAACACACACACACACACACACACACAGACACAGACACTCAGACACACACACAGACCCACACACATACACTCACACACAGACACACACTCAGACACTCACACAGACCCACACACACTCACTCACAGACACACACACACAAACACATTCACAGACACACTCACACACACACACTCACTCACACACACACACTCACAGACACACACACTCACTCACAGACACTCATACTCACATAGACACACTCACACACAGAAACACACACAAACACAGACAGACACACACACACACACTCACACACACACTCACTCACAGACACACACACAGACACACTCACACACACACACACACTCACTCACACACTCACACAAACATGTGCACACTCACTCACTCACACACACACTCACACACACACTCACTCACTCACACAAACACGCGCACACTCACTCTCACACACACTCACACACACACACTCACACAAACATGTGCACACTCACTCACTCACACACACACTCACTCACTCACACAAACACGCGCACACTCACTCTCACACACACACTCACACACACACTCACACAAACACACGCACACACACACTCACGCTCACACACACACACACAAACACGCGCACAAACACGCGTACACTCACACAAACGTGCACACTCACACACACATACTCACACACAGACACACTCACTCTCACACACACTCACACACGCTCACACACACACGCATCCACAGTAAACACTGTCTGCAGTGGCCAACGGGAAGTAGCTGATCCACAGATTCGTTGGTTTATTTTTCTGTAGCTTATAAAAATCACTGCATTCATTTAGCAGTCATGACTCATGAGTTGAAATGCTTTATGGAGTTTATACATCTCTATGTAATATTACTCTCGTGATGCAAATAGTCTCTCAAACTGTTCCTTAATGTGGTACTAAAAACATTAATTATATATATATATATATATATATGTGTGTGTATATATATTGAGCGTTGTGTCCTCTGTCCTCAGATGGAGTTTGATGAGAAGGAGCTGCGCAAGGAGATCAGCTACGCCATCAAGAACATCCACGGCATCAGGCACGTCTGTCCTTTAGTCCTGTTTCATTTGTCCTGCCCGTCCGTCTGGGGTCAAACCTGGCGTCACGCGTCACGCATCTGATCACAAACGTCTTTGACTTCAGCGTGTGTGTGCGAGGGCGTCTCATCCCATCAGAGGATCCGGATGAGGGTTTGTGATCAGATCCGTGACTGTCCGTCTGTATGTGTCCCTCCTCGCCTCTCGACGAACCTCCGTCTGTCACGTCTTTCCTGTCTTTAGGACAAGAAAAATTTGATCTTTGGGCTTCAATAACTAGCATGAGGCTTTTGTCTTGATCATTATTAAGGTGGCTTGAAAAAGCCAATCTACTGATCTGCTATTTAAACTATTTAATCTGAGACTAAAATCTGAACAGTATCTCCTCGTAGAGCTTCAAACTCACTCAGACCTTCAGACTGCTCTGACTTCAAACTGATCTGACTCATGGTTTTCATAAAAATGAAGATAAAAGTCCAATATGCTTTCAATGTGGGGGTCAAAACTTAATAACTTTAATAGAGTATTTGAGCTTCATCCACTACGGATATATCACTGACAAAGCCTAACAACTAGCATAGGAAATGCTAGCAATGTGCTAAAACACACACACACACAAATAGAAAAGCGATTTAGCAAAATGCTAAGTCATGTTAACTCATGCTAGCAAAATGCTAAATGTTAAAAAATGCTAATTTATGGTTGCAACATGTTAATTCATGTTGAAACATGCTAGCAAAATGTTAAATCAATGCTAGCAAAATGCTAATTCATGCTCGCAATGTGCTAAAAAATGTTAGCAAACAATAATTCATGTTAAAACATGTTAATTTATGTTAACAACATGTTAGCAAAAATGCTAATTCATGCTAACAACATGCTAGCAATGTGCTAACATTATGTTAAAAAATGCTAGCAACATTTTAAATGATCCTAACAACATGTTAATTTGTGATAGCATGCTAATAACGTTAAAAAATGCTAGCAATGTGTTAAATCATGCAAGCAACTTTGCTAATTCATGCTTACATGTTAAAACATGTCGAAACATGCTAGCAATATACTAAAACATGTTAGCTAGCTAGCTAGTATCATGCTAATATGCTCAAACATGTTAAATCATAACAAGTTTCATGTTAAAACATATAGCAACATGCTAATTCATATTAGCAAAATGGTAAATAATGTTAACAATATGTAAAAAAAAATGTTAGCAAAATGTTGAATAATGCTAACAAGGTGTTAAAACATTCTTGCAACATGTTTATTCAAGCTAACAACATGCTAAGTCATGTTAAATCATGCTAGCAAAATGTTAAAGAATGGTAAACATGCTAATTCATGGTAACAACATGTTAATCCATGTTAAAAAATGCTAGCAAAATGTTAAATCATGTTAACAAGATGTTAAAACATGCTGGCAAAATGTTAAATCGTGCTAGCAACATGCTAACAACATGCTAGCAATGTGCTAGCATCATGTTAAAAAATGCTAGCAACATTTTAAATGATCCTAACAACATGTTAATTTGTGATAACATGCTAATAACGTTAAAAAATGCTAGCAATGTGTTAAATCATGCAAGCAACTTTGCTAATTCATGCTTACATGTTAAAACATGTCGAAACATGCTAGCAATATACTAAAACATGTTAGCTAGCTAGCTAGTATCATGCTAATATGCTCAAACATGTTAAATCATGATAACAAGGTTCATGTTAAAACATGCTAGCAACATGCTAATTCATGTTAGCAAAATGGTAAATAATGTTAACTATGTAAAAAAAAATGTTAGCAACATGTTGAATAACGCTAACAAGGTGTTAAAACATTCTAGCAACATGTTTATTCAAGCTAACAAAATGCTAAGTCATGTTAAATAATGCTAACAAAATGGTAAAGAATGTTAATCATGCTAATCCATGTTAAAAAATGCTAGCAAAATGTTAAATCATGTTAACAAGATGTTAAAACATGCTGGCAAAATGTTAAATCGTGCTAGCAACATGCTAATTCATGCTAGCAATGTGCTAAAACATTTGCTAATTTGTGATAACATGCTAATGACATGTTAAAACATGCTAGCAACATGCTAAATATTGCAAGCATCACGTTAATTCATGCTTACAACATGTTAAAACATTGAAACATTAGCTAGCTAGCTAACTAACTACACAGCTGGCTGGCTTTTAAAACTACTAAACTAAAACTTAAACCATTTAAAACCGAAAACCTTCAAACTTTCAAAACCACTTCAAACTTACTGACTAGGCTATTTCAAGCTAACTTAAAGTTTGTTTACTAACTTTACTCATCTAGTAGCCATTTGTTTTATTTATGATCCTCCTTTTTTGTCCAACAGTCTTTATTATGAGTTTATTTCTCATGGGTTGCGTCAGACACTGAAAATACTTTACTTCTTTATATTGCTGTTATATGAGTTTAGTATTAATTTTAGTCTAAACTGAGGTTTTATTGTCATATCTGCTTACTGATGGTGCTCTCATTTTAGTTTTGTTTTCAGGATAATGCAAGTTGTTAAAAAATGCTAGCAACATGTTAAAACATGCTAATTCATGGTAGCAACATGCTAATCCAGTACTAAATCATACTAATCCATGTAGCAACATGCTAAACCATGTTAAAACATGCTAGCAACATGTTAAATCATGTTAACAAGATGTTAAAAAATGCTAGCAAAATGTTAAGTCATGTTAGCAAAATGTTAACGTGGTAAAACATGCTAACAAAATGCTAATTCATGCTGGTAACAGGCTAAATAATGTTAGCAACGTGCTAAATAATGCTAATAACATACTAATTAATGCTAACAACGTGTGATAAAACATGATACCAACAATAACAAGTCCTTCACATAAAAATCTCTCTGCACAAGAGGCGTGATAAACAAGCATAATTCAAATGACTCTGTACGCAATTGGATAGTCCTTCAACCAATCAGACCACAAGAGGCATGATCAATGGGCAACGACCCATCGCTTCTCTATCCGTCATCGTGTTAAACCCGCCAGTAGAGTGCCAGGTGGATAAGCCAGTCTGTGATTGGTTCTCGCAAAAGTGTAACAGAAGCAGTAGAAATGAATGTACAGGTTTCCAGACTGAGTTGCAGGGCAAAATCAAATCACCGACAGACCAGGCTGGGTTTACCCAATCTAATAAAAATCAGTCTACAACCTAGGAAGTCTGAGAAGGTCTTATTTTTAAGTTTCGTTACAAGCTGTTCATACATTGGAAGCGATTAACACATGGAAATTCTTACATATCGCCCTTTTGAATTAATAAATTGGACTTAATTTGAAAAAAAAAAATACACAATTAATTACACATTACATTGTGCCCGTCCGCTGCTGTTCTCATTTTAGTTTTAGTTGTGTTTTCCACATCTTTCAAGCTTCAGTGCTAATTAAATAATGCTTACTCATGCTAACAATATGATAGTCACCTGCTAAATCATGCTAACAATATGTTAAATCATGCTAACAAATTAATTCATGTTAAAACATGCTAATTAATGCTAGCAATATGCTAAATTAATGCTAACAAGATATTAAAACATGCTCATTAATGCTAGCAACATGTTAAATAATGATAACAAGTTGTTAAAACATGATAGCAACATGCTAAATTATGTTAACAATGTGTTAATACATGCTAGTAAAATTAGTCATGTTAAATCATGTTAGGAAAAATGTTAAATAATGCTAAAAATTCATGGTAGCAAAATGCTAATCCATGCTAATTCATGTTAGGAACATGCTAATCCATGTTAAAACATGCTAATCCATGTTAAAACATACTAGCAACATGTTGTCATGCTAGCGAAATGCTAATTCATGCTAGCAACATGTTAACAACAGGCTAGATTATGTTAGCATCAATGCTAAATAATGCTAACAGCATGTTAAAACATGTTAAATCATGTTAACAAGTTAATTAATGTAAAAAAAAATGCTAGCAACATTTTAATTAAAGTTTAATTTAATTCATTTAATTAAAAATAATTAAATTAAATTATTATATTTACCTTCAACTGATACATTTAAACGTGTGATCAATGCTAAACTAACAATTGAGCTTCAGCGGACATTATTTCAGTTCTTCATTAATTTCTTATGGGCTGGGAGGGAATTTGCTGGATTAACGCTCTTCTTTCCACCCCAATTTTTCCTTTTCTTTCTCTCCTCCTCTGTTATTCTTTTCCTGGGCCTGTCCGTTCTCTCTGGTCGGACAGAACTGGGCTCTTCACGCCGGACATGGCCTTTGAGACCATTGTGAAAAGGCAGATCTTGAAGACTAAAGAGCCGTGCCAGAAATGCGTGGACATGGTCATTTCTGAGCTAGTCAATACCGTTAGGCAGTGTACCAAGAAGGTAAAGGCCTGGTGGAGGGTTGCCTTGTCTCCAATCAACCCAAACTATTGCTGTGACCCACCTGTGACCCCCCCACCACCCCACTCGCCCGCTCACGGGACCGCAGGGGGATTGTGGGAGTTTACCGTTGTGTATGTTCGTGTGCCTGCAGCTTTGGACAGAGGGATTCTGGGTGGAATGGCAGCATTGGCTTTGTGTACAGAGTGCCGTGGACGCTGAGGGTTACCGCTAGGTGATTGTAGTGAATCATTTGATTATGATCATTTGTGAGTAAGGGAACATAGCATTATTTATAACTAATTAACATAAATTTTACTAGGGCTGCACGATATTCAAGACAAATGTGATAGCTTGATAAATGTGATAACACATATAAAAACAAATTAAACCTGAAAATGATATACCCATCTAGAGCTGCACGATTGTGGATAAATTGAGAATCACTTTTTTTTTTTTTTTTTTTTTTCTGAATAGACAACTAAACATGTAAGTTACTAGAGCTTCTGACAAAATGTTAATTGCTGCAGTACATTTAAAAAAAATTTTAATTGATTTGAAATGTTTTTTAAGGAATCGGGTTGAGTGAATGATTCAATGACTCACTCATAAAGGCTTCACTTGTTTCATTACTGGATGAATCAGTGTTTTTGAACGAATCTCTTGAATTAATGATTCAATGACTCACTCATATAGACTTCACTTGTTTCATTACTGGATGAATCAGTGTTTTTGAACGAATCTCTTGAGTGAATGATTTAATGACTCACTCATAAAGACGTCACTTGTTTTATTACTGGATGAATCAGTGTTTTTGAACGAATCTCTTGAGTGAATGATTCAATGACTCACTCATAAAGGCGTCACTTGTTTCATTACTGGATGAATCATTGTTTTTGAACGAATCTCTTGAGTGAATGATTCAATGACTCACTCATAAAGTCTTCACTTGTTTCATTACTGGATGAATCAGTGTTTTTTGAACAAATCTCTTGAATTAATGATTCAATGACTCATAAAGACTTCACTTGTTTCATTACTGGATGAATCAGTGTTTTTGAACGAATCTCTTGAGTGAATGATTCAATGACTCACTCATAAAGATGTCACTTGTTTCATTACTGTATGAATCAGTGTTTTTGAACGAATCTCTTGAGTGAATGATTCAATGACTCACTCATAAAGACTTCACTTGTTTCATTACTGGATGAATCAGTGTTTTCGAACAAATCTCTTGAATGAATGATTCAATGACTCACTCATATTGACTTCACTTGTTTCATTACTGGATGAATCAGTGTTTTTGAACGAATCTCTTGAATTAATGATTCAATGACTCACTCATGAAGACTTCACTTGTTTCATTACTGGATGAATCAGTGTTTTTGAACGAATCTCTTGAGTGAATGATTCAATGACTCACTCATAAAGACTTCACTTGTTTCATTACTGGATGAATCAGTGTTTTTGAACGAATCTCTTGAGTGAATGATTCAATGACTCACTCATAAAGACGTCACTTGTTTCATTACTGGATAAATCAGTGTTTTTGAACGAATCTCTTGAGTGAATGACTCAATGACTCACTCATAAAGATGTCACTTGTTTCATTACTGTATGAATCAGTGTTTTTGAACAAATCTCTTGAATTAATGATTCAATGACTCACTCATAAAGACTTCACTTGTTTCATTACTGGATGAATCAGTGTTTTCGAACGAATCTCTTGAATGAATGATTCAATGACTCACTCATATAGACTTCACTTGTTTCATTACTGGATGAATCAGTGTTTTCGAACGAATCTCTTGAATTAATGATTCAATGACTCACTCATATAGACTTCACTTGTTTCATTACTGGATGAATCAGTGTTTTTGAACAAATCTCTTGAGTGAATGATTCAATGACTCACTCATAAAGACTTCACTTGTTTCATTACTGGATGAATCAGTGTTTTCGAACGAATCTCTTGAATTAATGATTCAATGACTCACTCATATAGACTTCACTTGTTTCATTACTGGATGAATCAGTGTTTTTGAACGAATCTCTTGAGTGAATGATTCAACGACTCACTCATAATGACTTCACTTGTTTCATTACTGGATGAATCAGTGTTTTTGAATGAATCTCTTGAGTGAATGATTCAATGACTCACTCATAATGACTTCACTTGTTGCATTACTGGATGAATCAGTGTTTTTGAATGAATCTCTTGAGTGAATGATTCAATGACTCACTCATAATGACTTCACTTGTTTCATTACTGGATGAATCAGTGTTTTTGAACAAATCTCTTGAGTGAATGATTCAATGACTCACTCATAATGACTTCACTTGTTTCATTACTGGATGAATCAGTGTTTTTGAATGAATCTCTTGAGTGAATGATTCAATGACTCACTCATATAGACTTCACTTGTTTCATTACTGGATGAATCAGTGTTTTTGAATGAATCTCTTGAGTGAATGATTCAATGACTCACTCATAATGACTTCACTTGTTTCATTACTGGATGAATCAGTGTTTTTGAACAAATCTCTTGAGTGAATGATTCAATGACTCACTCATAATGACTTCACTTGTTTCATTACTGGATGAATCAGTGTTTTTGAACAAATCTCTTGAGTGAATGATTCATTGACTCACTCATAAAGACATCACTTGTTTCATTACTGGATGAATCAGTGTTTTTGAACAAATCTCTTGAGTGAATGATTCAATGACTCACTCATAAAGACTTCACTTGTTTCACTACTGAATGAATCAGTGTTTTTGAACGAATCTCTTGAGTGAATGATTCAGTGACTCGCTCATAAAGACTTCACTTGTTTCATTACTGGATGAATCAGTGTTTTTGAACAAATCTCTTGAATGAATGATTCAATGACTCACTCATAAAGACTTCACTTGTTTCATTACTGGATGAATCAGCGTTTTTGAACGAATCTCTTGAGTGAATGACTCAATGACTCAACCCAACATACTACAGATGCTTTAAACAGGATTTTACCACCAAAACCAACCAACAAAATCATGCCATCTTGATCAGCCAAACCCAGTCTATTCTCTGCTAACTTTTTGAAGTGTTAAACTCATTGAGTTCTCACAATCCCTTGTGATATGCATTAGTGATATTTCGATAATTTCAATATATTGTGCAGCCCTATTTTTTGTCATTAAAATTATGATTCCTCAGAGCAAAGCATTGCATATCTGCATCCAAAACCCAAGCTAGTGCTGTTCTTCATGAGTTCATCTAGCAGACCTCAGCGTCCAAACGCTCCGTTTATTTGAGACAGAAGCTTTGAGGACGGCAGAGATGCGGCTAACGGCAGTCAGAGATATTGATGAGTAAATCTAGTGCAGAAGAACAATGACAGAAGCTTGTCAAGGACACTTGAATCACAAGTCAAGTCAGCTTTATTTCTATAGCGCTTTATACAATAGAAATTGTTTCAAAGCAACTTCACCGTAATAAACAGGAAAGTAACAAAATCAATGATGCAAACTTCATCAAATTTAAGACAAAATCTAATTCTGCTGTAAATAAAGCAGCTCTAAAGAGACAACACTGTCTTTTATAGGTAAATACTAATATATAGAAGGTGCACAGTATCATACACACAAATACAAATACCATAATGGAGTAAGATTTACTTTGAAACAAATTTCAGTCCGAAACTGCTAGAAAACTGCAAAGAAACTCCAAGTAACACATTTAAATAAACATGAAGTAGACAGACTGAAATAGTATTTCCTTGTAAAAGGTACTGCAATATTTGTGTGATTTACAACTTAAAAAAATAATTTTAAACAATAAACCAAAGCAAAAACACAGAGGAGAATACGGGAATGCAGTAGAAACTCAGCCAACTACAAATAAACAAGCAAGAATGACTCAAACTATAAATACACAGAGTAACTAAAGGGCTAAACAAGGAACAGGTGAAACAAATCAATCAATGAGTCGCTATGGCAACAAATGTGAACATTCTAGAAACCATGGAAACAAACTTACAAACAAAAAATCCATGAAAATGTTACAACTTAACATTACAAATAGATAACAAATCACAACTGAAAGATTTTTTTTATTTTGTTGCAAAATGTATCTATTATCGCCTAGCTCTTCATACTTTATCCACATACTTACAGTATTCTCACATAAACGTATATTTGCAATATTTTGTCACTAAAATGTAACTCTATTATCACCCAGCTAGTTGGAGATATAAGTATGTTTGACTTTATCTGCATACAACAGTGCAAGTTAATGAACATACACTCTAAAAAATGCTGGGTTGTTTCAACACATGTTTGGGTCAAATATGGACGAACACAACCCAAAACTTATTTTTAAATTATTTTTTTTTTAAATTGAGTGTTCATCAGAGTGGTCCAAGACCTTAGGACTTTTGTCGCACTTGAACCACGATTACACACAAAAAAATTGACTGCATTCGAGGAGTTTTGTGGTTGAAATTTTAAAAAGTAACAAATCCTTCTCTCGCGGGTCAATTTGACCCCCTTAGGAATGTGAGGAATTCTTCAGTACACATAGAAAAACCTAAAAATGCTCAAAATTCAAACTAAAACTTTACCAAAAGATGATTGTGTAATGTCTCCATGTGTACCCGAATGCATTCTGAAGAGAGACTGACTTTAGGACCCAGCGGAACAGCTCATCCGCTCCGTATTGAGCTATAAGAGTTATGAAATATCATGCTATATTATTATTTTTCCACAAGAAGTCGGCAGAGACACCCAATGCGAGATATTCTGAGCTGAATTAAAAGAGTTATTTCGAATTTAAGTTGAAAGAATGTGAAGAATGTGCTAAGGTAAATAAAATAAAAATATCAAAAAATTGCATTAAAAAATATCAAAAAATATATAAAAATGAAATGAAATAAGCTTTCAGGACAAAAAAGCTTTTTTTGGGTCATTTTGACCCGCGAGGGAAGGATTTGTTACAAAGTGTGAGGGTGGGTGTGTCCATATTTGACCCAAACGTGTTGAATTTATTTATTTTTTAGAGTGTACACTAGTGTAGGAATTACTGTGAAACAATTTCACTCTGAAATGAAGTGTTTTATTGTAAAACGTAATTGCATTAATGTAATAAAACAAGATGTAACATAAAACTTTAATGCACATAACTCATTTTCATTACTGTAATATTTTATTAAATATTATTTTATTATACTATAAATAAGCAACCATTGAACATATATATATAATGTGAATAATATATATATAATTGATGCTCAGTTATTAATAATGTCTCTTATTATCGATTCTTGGACTGCCTTTGGTTTGCGGATGCTTTCCGGAAGCTTCTGTCTCGGGCTGGTGGACGGGCGACGGGCCGACGTCTCTCCGATCGGCTCGGACCCGCTGCCGAACGGCTTGAGGAGAAACCAAATGTCTCACTTGCCTTCTCTTTCCTCTGTGCTGTCTATCTATCTGCCCCTCCAACCCTGTCTATCTGTCATTCCTCCACCTCTCTCTCTCTCTCTTTTCTCTTTCTCCACGACTTCCTCTGCAGGACGGGCCTGTTTACCCCCGACCTGGCCTTTGAGGCCATAGTGAAAAAGCAGATCCAAAAGCTAAACGGGCCGTGCCTGAAATGTATAGATATGGTTGTGAGCGAACTCTCCTCCACCATTCACAAATGTAGTGAGAAGGTAAAGAGGAACGAAGCTCCGTTCGTCCACGTCTATCTTAAACGTACGGATAGACCGATGGCTGGACTTCAGAGCTAAAGTCGTAGATGTGAATGGAGTTGAGGGTTTCATTTATACTAGGTGGTGAAATATAATGCTCTGAAACAATCTCAAACATAGTTTAAAGGAAGAATGAGCCGTTTGTCACCCCAGTGTTGACCAATAATATTAATAAAGAGAATAAAGAGAGGATAACATGAAATTAAGAGCAAAAGTCTTCATTTTGAAAAGATATGGGCACCTCTAAAATCAAAGAATATAATATCAAATAAAGGAATACATATTACATGAATGACTCTTTTAATAGAATCCTCCCTTTTAATTTACTTATTTAATATTATTATTATTATTTAATATTTAAATAATATTATTTGAATGACTTATTAGGAATTATGGGTCATTATAAGAGTTAGAGATCAATATTTGAATGTGCATTTTTTTATTAATATTTATTTATATATTTTTTTGTATTTTTGTTCATGTGTAAAAGCATCTGTGCTCATTGGTTATTGTTTGAAATGTGTGTTTTTTCCTTAGGAAAAATAAGGAATGATTATTAGGGGGAAAAAAATATTATGCCTTTAAAGGAAATGCCCATTTGTATAATAGTGTTAAATGTGTTCGAAATAAAAGACATAATAAAGTATCAAAAAAAATAAAGTGACAGCAGCCGAATATTAATGTTAATTAAATAAAAAGAGAAAATAAAAATCAAAAACAAAATAAAAAGAGAAAATCACTGTGTTCTTGACTGAGTAACTTTAACAGCTTTAATAAGGATTCATCTATATTTAATAATAAGAAATATTATTAAATATATTAATATTTATTTACAAATATGATTAAAGATGTTGTAATCATATTGCATAGTGGTGAGTTATTTGTGATAATAACGCAATGAAACATTACAAATTGTGCCGACATCATTTTTGGTCAGACTGTCAATTAAACCAATTAAATATTAATAACTGATTATGTTGTAATCGATGTTTGCTTTTTCCTGTCCGCTTATGCATTTTTTGCATAGTAAAATTAAAGTTCCTTTGCCATTTTTTCCAAATACTTCTGTCAGATAAATACCTTAAGTTTAGTGTTTTGTTCCTCCCTCATATTTTAAATATTTGGTTACACTTTATTTTAAGATGACGTAGTTAGACGTTACTACGTGCTTACTATAGAGTTATGGTTAGGGTTTGGTTTAGGGTTAGATGTCATTTTTCAGGGCTCCAGACTAACATTTGAGAAGTTAGTTGATTAAGTGCAGCTACTAATAATATTACGTTTGTTTTTTGGAAATTTAACCGTGAAGCACTGAGCTTGAATTGATATGCAGATAAAAGTTGGTTTTTTTTTAGACTTTGTGACTTCCTACTTTTGTCCATATATTAAGGAGTGGAAATGGCTAATAAGTCAAGAAGTGCTCCTCTGCCGCCATCTACTGGTTGTAGTGGGCATTTCATGTCTTTTTAAAATAAAAGTGCTTGTTTGCCACAAAGTGTTAGTTTTCCTACGCCTTTAAACTTTTAGTTTTACAACTCATCACATTAAAAATAAACAACATCAAAACTGGATCATATTTAGAGATTTGAAGCACTTGAAAGCCCTTGAAAAGTGCTTTAATTTCACTCTCAAAAGGTTGTACGAACCCTGAAAACAACAATATTCGACTGTTTCTTCCACAATACCATAAACAAGGAACAGGTGAAACAAATCAATCAAACGAGTCGCTATGACAGCAACATTCTAAAAACCATGGAAACCAAAGGGAAGACAACAAAGAACTAAAAGTCCATGCAAACTGAACGTTAAATATATAGCAAATCCCAAATGAGAGATTTTTTGTTGCGAAATGAGAACATATTAATAAATACTATAATACACTCACATATTTGAGTCAAATATGGACAAACCCAACCGTTGGCTTTCAAATTGAATTACATTTTAAACCCAACGGTTGGGTTTGATAATATGTGACCCAAACATTTTTTAGAGTGTAGTATAAAAAAATAGTAAAATGACACTGTTACACATAAATCCACACGTGAACAGATTTAGTCGGATTCATACCTCAGTCCAGCCACTATCGGTCTATCCTTACCACTCAGATTTCATCCTGGTTTATTTTGTCTGTGTCAATTTAATTTACTAAGTATTTGTGTCCTTTTTTCACAGAACAGTAGCCGTAGACTTTTTATCCAAATTTGCTTTTGTTTTAATAACGCATGCTCCCTCGTTTAGCCCTTTTTCAGTGTGTTTTTCTGTCGGATGTGTGTGTTTAACGTCTCTTTCGTACCATAACTGATGCTTCGAGCTGGAAGATCTTCTTACACCAGCAGACTAACAGTCATACCAGAACCTCTCTGTCTCTCTCTCTCTCTCTCTCATCCCCTCTTTTATCATTTCATCCATCCGTGACCCTGCTCTCAGAAATACTCCGCCTTCTGTGGATTTGGACTGTATGTTTTTGTGTCCGAACGTTAAAGGAATAGCTCACACAATATCATTATTTACCCGCCTTCACCTTCCAAATTCATATGTTGTTGCTTTTTTTTAATTTAAAGGGCAGTGGGAGATTTTTTGAAGAATCTTCAAGCTCCAAAATGGACTCAAAAACCACATCATATAAATATGATAACATCAGTCAGTGTCACTAAACAAGTCACATGAAGCTTTGTGTGAGGAACCGGATCCAAAATGAAGACGTGATCACATGCATTAGCCATATAACTTGTGTGTATAAGAGTTGCATGAAGATTTTTCAGAAATTCCTCTTTCATGCTGGACAAAAAATGAGCAGCATACGTGTTTGGAAGGACATATGAATTATGACGCAAGCGTCTCTCGTTGGGGTTTATTATAGGATATAAAGGGCTTAATGTATTGTTCTGAAGGTTGAAGGGACGTCCTCTCGTCTCAACCCTTCTCCTCTCGCTCTCGTTCACCCTTATCTCAGAGCACGTTGGTTATGCCTGTAGCTCCTCATTTCTACAGAACCCTGGTCATGTGATGTTTCACTGCTAGACGCCCTTCATTGCATCCCTGTGCAAACCAAAACACTCTGCTGGTGTATTTTCTGCGACTGTATGTATGTGTGCGTGCATGTGTGTGTGTTGATTTTTTTTATTCTACACTGGCTTCAAATTCCAATGCATTTATGTTGCAAAAACTTCAGTATTCAAAATCAAATCAGTTTACTTTCTTAGTACTCATTCCTGGTCTTATTGTGCTTGATTCATGTGCAAAACTCTGGCTACATTGGCTCACAACTAACTATGATAATGCATTGAACTTCAGAGTCATGTGACATGCGGTATGTCCGCACAGGGCCTAAAGTTAACACTCGCCTAACGCCTCGTCTCTGCGAGTATCCTAGTAAACACAGGCGGTTCAATGAACAGTTGAGAAACAAAACACATGTGTATCAGTATATTGGATCCGTGCATTAAATAAGTATAATTTACTGTATAATGTGGAATTTCACAGAATTTGTCCAATTTTTGATTAATAAATACACTTAAATCATATCACGTTATAGACGAGCGTCTGTGAATATTAAACCGCAAAAACACTTTAAATATGAATCCTGTGTCTCTGTGAATGCACGACACAGAAACTCTTCAGAAAGTCTCAGAAATGTTCTTCCATGTTTTAATTTTAACAGTAAATCTATTTTGTGCAGCACTTTGTTCGACAAAAAAAAATATGATTAAAAGATAAATTAAATTAATGTTTTATGCCTTCATTTGATGGCCAGAAAAATGAAAACACACATCAGATAATTTCTGGGAAAAATAAGTAAATAAATAAAAATAAATAAATTGTTGTTTTTATGAATTCAATTAATTAGACATGTTTTTTGATTATTAAAATTTAATGAAACCATTAAAAAAAAAATATATATTTCATAGGGCTTTAAACATGTAATTTTTGTACTGTTAATAAATAGTTGTTGCATTTTTATGATTTCAATTAATTAGACATGCTTTTTGATTACTAAAATGTAATCCAAAAGTCCAAAAACTGAATTTGAAACAAAATAAATGGAATTTGGGAACAAATAAAATGGATTTCATAAAGTGACAGCAGCCTAATATTCCTGTAAAAATTGATTTTAATGTAAAAAAAACCCCACACTGCTCTTGACTGAATAACTTTAATAAGGATTGATCTGTTTAATTTATACAGTGACTATGTAGTGTTGTATTAGCCTACTTAATTGAATTTCTGTCCCTGAGAATCGTGAAATGTTGGTGTCATAACTGCCTGTTTTTACCGGCCATTGTGTGGCAAAATGTTAGCTTGAGGCTCTGTCTGTGCATACGAACATGACTGGCATGCTTACATGTATAATGCACAAATAGTGTGTTCCTTATGTTGATACTGTGATCTCACAGACTTTGCAACAGGTTTTCTGCGCTCATCATGTTCTGCTGTTAGCGAGTAAAGGGTGTAGTAAGTGGCCTGTTGCAAACTCAGTGTTTTGGGTCGTATGGTGTGTTGGCATCACAAGCGTGTGTGATTGTTCACAGCTGGCCCAGTATCCCATGCTGAGAGAAGAGATGGAGCGGATCGTCACCCAGCACATCCGCGACCGCGAGAGCCGCACTAAAGATCAGGTGAGTCCCGCCCCGTCCCGCTCTAAACGGCTGTCGAGAGGAACAGATCTGATTGGTTCCTCTTTGTGCTCGTCAGGTGCTGCTGTTGATTGACATCGAGCTGGCGTATATGAACACCAACCATGAGGATTTCATCGGATTTGCCAAGTGAGTCGCGTTTCCTCATCCCATAGAGCCCACATGATTTAACCCGTATCATACAAAAGTTTTATTACACTATATTAATATTAAATAAAGTTCATAATAAATATATAATAAATAAACAATAAAAATAAATTAAATTATTATTATTATTTGCAGTCATGTTATCTTGACACGGTGCACTGGTCATCACATGATCCACAATAATGCCACAATTATTTAAACTTTATTATACAAAAGAACCAATAAAGTACATTAATGATAAATAATAATAATTCATATAAACATTAAACTATATTAATATTAATTATAAATCATAATGATAATAATATAAAACGATAATATTAAACAATAATAAATATTAAAAAATAATAATTATTAGTATTTCTAATTAATATAAAAACAATAATAATAAAACAATAACAATAATTATTAGTATTATTACTAACATTAAACTACATTATAAATAATAATATAAAAGTAAGAATTTCAATAATTATAAAAATATAATATTAATACTAACATTAAACTACTAATATTAAATAACAATTAATATATTATAATATAAAACAATAATTATTATAATAATTATTACTATTTCTAATTACTATTTATGTAATATAAAAATACTAACAAGAATAATTAAAATAAAAAATAATAATTATTATTATTAGTAGTAGTATTACTACCATTAAACTATATAATAATGATAATCATATACAAATAATAAATTCAATAATCATAAAACTATAATATTATTATGAATAACATTAAACTATTAATATTAAACAATAATACATATTTAATAATATAACAATAATAAATGTAATTATTATTATTATTACTATTTCTAATTAATATTTATATAATATAAAATAATAATAACAAGAATAATTAATATTAAAAAAAATAATAATAAAATAATAATTATTAGTATTATTACTAACATAAAACTATATTAATAATAATTATAAATAATAATATAAAAATAATTTCAATAATTACTATAAAACTATAATACTATTATTGCTAACATTAAACAATAATAAATATATAATAATATAAAATAATTTGTATTACTATTTCTAATTAAGATTTCTTTATCTTTTATGACATTCAGACATATATATATATATATATTTTCTTTCCTCGATGCTTTAAGTGAATCTCTGTCCTGTTTAGTGCTCAGCAGAGAAGCAGTCAGATGAGCAAGAAGAAAGCGGCTGGTAATCAGGTGAAGGAGTTCAATATAAGTTCATATTCATCACATAAAGTCAATATTCAAATCTCTGTGCATGCCATGTGTTAAATGTTAAACGTTCCTTTGATGTGTGTCCAGTGTGCTTTTCTGTGTTCTTCATCTGTGTCTCTTATTCTTTATCTTCACGCCCTTATCAACTGATCCAGGGCCAGGTTTGTTCTCATGCTTCTCTCAGTTCAAACACAAGCGTTCATAGAGAGAGCTGGTCTTAGATCAGACGTTAAATGTTCCTGGTTCAGTCAAGTTCAGCTCCACCATCAGCATTTGATCATAACTTTAGCTCATCGCTCAGAATTTAGAGCTCATTTCAGCAGAATAAACATTAAGATCTAAACACTAAAATCACTCACTGATCATAATTCAGCTCCTATCCAGAGCTACTTCAGCACAATAAGCCAGTGATGCTGTGGATGGAACTGAACCCAGAACAGTGTGTTAGCCTTAGAGCTGCTGTATGATGGCCTTTCACACGCTTACACTGATGCAGTTCTGCTTCACTACAATCAGTTGTTAAGGGCAGCACGTGACAGCATGTGTGTGTGGGAGTGTGTGTGAGTGTGTGACTGTGTGTGTGTGTGTGAGTGAGTGTGTGTGAGTGTGTGTATGAGTGTGAGTGAGTGTGAGTGAATGTGTGTGTGAGTGTAAGTGAGTGTGTGTGAGTGTGAGTGTGTGTGAGTGAGTGTGTGTGAGCGTGTGTATGAGTGTGAGTGAGTGTGTGTGTGTGTGTGTGAGTGAATGTGTGTGAGTGTAAGTGAGTGTGTGTGAGTGTATGTGTGTGAGTGAGTGTGAGTCAGTGTGTGTGTAAGTGATTGTATGTGAGTGTGTGAGAGAGTGTGTGTATGTGTGTGAGAGTGTGTTTGAGTGAGTGAGTGTGTGTGAGTAAGTGTGAGTGTGTGTGTGAGTGTGTGTGAGTGTGTGTGAGAGAGTGTGTGTGTGTGTCTGTGTGTGTGTGTGTGAGAGTGAGTGTGTGTGAGTGTGTGTATGAGTGTGAGTGAGTGTGAGTGAATGTGTGTGTGAGTGTAAGTGAGTGTGAGTGTGTGTGAGTGAGTGTGAGTGTGAGTGAGTGTGTGTGAGTGTGTGTATGAGTGTGAGTGAGTGTGTGTGTGTGTATGTGTGAGTGAGTGTGTGTGAGTGTATGTGTGTGAGTGAGTGTGTGTGTAAGTGAGTGTGTGTGAGTGAGTGTATGTGAGTGTGTGAGAGAGTGTGTGTATGTGTGTGAGAGTGTGTGTGAGAGAGTGTGTGTGTGTGTCTGTGTGTGAGAGTGAGTGTGTGTGTGTCTAAGTGTGAGTGTGTCATTGTGTGTGAGTGTGTGTATCTGTGTGTGAGTGTGTGTGTAAGAGTGTGTGTGATTCTGTAAGTGTGAGTGAGTGTGTGTGTGTGTGTGAGTGAGTGAGTGTGTGTGTGTGTGACTATATGAATGTGTGTGAGTGAGTGTGTGTGTGTGTGTGTCGGTCCTGTTCTGCTCATTAAATCACTAGCATGTGTGTGTGTGTGAGAGTGTGTGTGACTATATGAATGTGTGTGTGTGAGAGTATGTGTGAGTGTCTAAGCGTGCGTGTGTCGTTGTGTGTGTGTGAGTGAGTGTGTGATTCTGTAAGTGTGTGTGTGAGTGAGTGTGTCTCTTTGTGTGTGTGAGTGAGTGTGTGATTCTGTAAGTGTGAGTGAGTGTGTGTGTGTGAGTGTGTCTCTTTGTGTGTGTGAGTGAGTGTGTGATTCTGTAAGTGTGAGTGAGTGAGTGAGTGTGTGTGTGTGAGTGAGTGTGTGATTCTGTAAGTGTGAGTGAGTGAGTGTGTGTGTGTGAGTGTGTCTCTGTGTGTGTGAGTGAGTGTGTGATTCTGTAAGTGTGAGTGAGTGAGTGTGTGTGTGACTATATGAATGTGTGTATGTGAGTGTGTGTGTGTGTCGGTCCTGTTCTGCTCATTAAATCACTAGCATGTGTGTGTGAGTGAGTGTGTGATTCTGTAAGTGTGAGTGAGTGAGTGAGTGTGTGTGTGACTATATGAATGTGTGTGAGTGTGTGTGTGTGTGTGTGACTATATGAATGTGTGTGTGTGAGTGTGTGTGTGTGTGTGTGTCGGTCCTGTTCTGCTCATTAAATCACTAGCATGTCTTTATCTCAGTTCTTCAGTTGTTCTCTACAGAGAGACTTATGGGATGATTTTAGTCTCTAACAATTATCCATGAACTTGATAAATGTTGCAGATATGTTTTACTATCCACAAACAAATGCCTTTCAACGTGTGTGTGCAAAATACAGAATTGCATGAATGTGCAGCGATTTGTACAAATAGAGACATTTTTGTGAATACAACAATTTTTTTTGCATTAGTGTATCATAATTTGCGCATGCAACAAAGAAGATGTGCATTTATGGATCCGGTGACGCGCGTGCATTTATTGGCGTCTTTTTTTCGCATTTTCAAGCATTTCACGACCCACACACAAACAACTACCAGTGAATACGCCTGGTGCTATTAATGTATGCACAACTACCAAATGTGCATTTCCACATTTAAACTAGTCGATCCTATTTGATTCATTTGGATTTCGAGACTTTCGTTTCGCCGGTTTGGCCTTGCACGATTCACACACACAGCTGTCTAAGAAAACCTGCGACCACTAGATGGCAGTATCCTGCCGAAACAGACACCGGCACCGGAAGCGTTCTTCTGCCTATAAGACGCTCATTATTATTATTGCTCATCGACATGCCATCCTCAATAAACCCGTCTCCGGCGTGATGCCTCCGATCTTTTGAATAATCCAATCTAATATTACTTCTGACCTGTAAGGCTGCCAAAATAATAATCATACACTGTTTGTTAATTGGCCAGAGGAGAACTGGCACCCCGACTGAGCCTGGTTTCTCCCAAGGTTTATTTTTCTCCATTAGGACACCTGATGGAGTTTTGGTTCCTTGCCACTGTCGCCTCTGGCTTGCTCAGTTCGGGACACTACATTTTCAACTAAATATCCAAATAAATGTAATTACTAAACTAAATTAACTATATCAACTACATTACTTGAATATATATGATAATTGAAATGAGCTGATGACATCACCGTTTTCTCCAGAGCGGCTGTACAGCCCAATCAAATTCTGTTCATTATTTTCCTGTTTAACACTGTGAAGCTGCTTTGAAACAATCTGCATTGTAAAAGCGCTATATAAATAAAGATGACTAGATCCTCATTATAAAGACGAGGAAAACGCTTAACAGTAAGTTAACATTAAAAAGGTATTAATAACGCATACTTTGTATAGGCAAGCAGATTAAATCAGGTTATGAACACAACATTGTCCATTACAAAATTTTTCTCCCACAGAAAACCATTATAAAATGCTTAATATGCAATATATCACATGTTCAATAAAGTGTAACGCCTACTCAGTTTTAATATCGTCGTCTGCATTAAGCCACATTAAGCGTTTTCTTTTATAATAGGCTCTACGGGAGAAAGCGCTTAGCCTCCTGGGTACAGACAGCCGAATATGAACACGATGCGCATTTCACGCATTTCCTCCCTTAGAAAGAAAACACTCAACGTGAAACTCCCCAGTTGCGCTCATATTTCTAGGCTTCTAGATATTAATAAGGTATGTAGGCCTACGGAGTTTGGTCTTTTAATGTCTTACTACATTAAGCCAGGTTAAGCGTTTTCTGGAAACGTTACTGTGACGTCCTTGACACCAGCGTGGACGTTCTGAGAATGTAAAATTGATAGCGGGTAGGTAAGTATATGTGCAAAAAAAAAAGGCAGATGAGCCCAGAATATGAAGGCAACGCGTTTATAATCACACGTTAAGCATTTCCCTTCACGCTTAATGTGGCTTAATTAGACAGTGATATTAAAAGAACAAATTCTGTACATACCTCGCTAATAAAGAATAGGCTAGTAGTAGGCCTACTATAGATAAAAACAGATGAGCCCAGAATAAAGTTTTACGTGAAGCATTTTCCTAGTAGAAACCCGCTATAAAGAAAACGCTTAACCTGGCTTAATGTAGTAAGACATTAAAAGACCAAACTCCGTAGGCCTACATACCTTATTAATATCTAGAAGCGTAGAAATATGAGCGCAACTGGGGAGTTTCACGTTGAGTGTTTTCTTTCTAAGGGAGGAAATGCGTGAAATGCGCATCGTGTTCATATTCGGCTGTCTGTACCCAGGAGGCTAAGCGCTTTCTCCCGTAGAGCCTATTATAAAAGAAAACGCTTAATGTGGCTTAATGCAGACGACGATATTAAAACTGAGTAGGCGTTACACTTTATTGAACATGTGATATATTGCATATTAAGCATTTTATAATGGTTTTCTGTGGGAGAAAAATGTTGTGATGGACAATGTTGTGTTCATAACCTGATTTATTCTGCTTGCCTATACAAAGTATGCGTTATTAATACCTTTTTAATGTTAACTTACTGTTAAGCGTTTTCCTCATCTTTATAACGAGGATACATTAAGCGTCTTATAGGCAGAAGAACGCTTCCGGTGCCGGTGTCTGTTTTGGCAGGATACTGCCATCTAGTGGTCGCAGGTTTTCTTAGACAGCTGTGTGTGTGAATCGTGCAAGGCCAAACCGGCGAAACGAAAGTCTCGAAATCCAAATGAATCAAATAGGATCGACTCACAAACGAGTCAATGAATGCATGCGCGTCACCGGATCCACAAATGCACATCTTACTCGTTGCACGCACAAATTCTGACCTACATTAATACAAAATCGATTTTTTTGTATTCACAATTATGTCTCTATTTGTACAAAATGCTGCACATTCATGTCAATCTGGATTTTGCACACACAAGTCGTAAAGTATTAGTTTAAATGTGGAAATGCACATTTGGTAGTTGTGCATACATTAATAATTAGCACCAGGCGTATTCACTGGTAGTTGTTTGTGTGTGGGTCGTGAAATGCTTGAAAATGCGAAAAGAAAGTCTCAAAATCCAAATGAATCAAATGAGATCGACTCAGAAAAGACGCCAATAAATGCACGCGCGTCACCGGATCCACAAATGCACATCTTCTTTGTTGCATGCGCAAATTATGATACACTAATGCAAAAAAAATAGTTGTATTCACAAAAATGTCTCTATTTGTACAAATCGCTGCACATTCATGCAATTCTGTATTTTGCACACACACGTTGAAAGGCATTTGTTTGTGGATAGTAAAACATATCTGCAACATTTATCAAGTTCATGGATAATTGTGCGTGCATTTATTAATCATTATTAACCATAGAGACTTGCATAATCATATTCATAGTATTGATCTGTAGATGATGTGAACGTGTTTTGGATGTGTTGGAGACACGAGCCCCAGCAGATTCCTGATAAAGATGTGTGTGTGTGTGTGTGTGTGTGAGATCAAGGCAGTTTCACCACAATGGCATAAAAAAATGCACATCTTATTCAGAGAAGTTAACATTATTATTTTAAATTATATTTAAATGTAACCTCTTATTTTGCCTTGATCTCCACTCGTGTGTCTGAGCATCACTGGTGTGTGTGTGTGTGTGTGTGTGTGTCAGATCATGTTTCTCTTTTACAGCATCAGTTGTGTGTTTTCAATAATTATCTCTTCTTTTCTCATGTGTTTCATACTCTTGTTGGTACATCAGGATGAAATAATGGTAAGTACAGTTAGTGTATTTTTCAGCACTGTCAGTGTGTATCACAGTAACTAGACTGAAACACGCGTGTGATGCGTGTCCAGTGTGTGTGTGTGTGTGTGTGTGTGTGTGTTCAGCGGTTGCATAAGTCGCTTTGTGCCTTGAGCTGTCAAAAACACGTCTGGACTTTTTGTAAAAAAGGATGTATTACGTGTCCTTGACCATTAAACAAAATAAATATGATTTGAATGTAATGTTTAGATGTATATTATTAAATATGAAGCATATGCATTATTAAAGATTATCTGTATTTTATCTTCTCCTCCCTTCCGTTAATTATCAATGCATAAAACACATACTGTAAGGATGTTTGTTACAGTAAAAATGAAATGTTTAAAAAAACACATGCGAAGTTCTGAGAAATATTATCTTTGTAATGTTGGTTTCATTTCATTATGATTAATATGGTCATTTTCACTATACATTCTCATTACTGTAATCCAAAAAATCTCCTTCTCATTACAGTAATGAAAACCATCCTGCCTGGAAACAATGATTGTGTTGTTATTATTATAAAATCATTATGAAATAAAATCAGTACAATATTTTTAAGTATACATCATGGTAGTGATTGTTTTATTGCAATTTCATAATGATTTTATAATAATAACAAACAATCATTGTTTCCAGACAGGATTTTTTGGATTACAGTAATGAGAATTTATAGTGAGAATGTCCTTATTAATCATAAATATAATGTCACAAATCAAAGTGACTAATAACTTATGAAAGCAACATGAATACAAAGATAATATTTCTCATAACTTGGCATGTGTTTTAGTTAAGGGCTCACTTCATAGTTTTTAGTGATTATGTATTTATCCGTCCACTTGAGGCAGAAGCGAGTCACAAACAACAATCCAGTGAAGTACACACACACACACACACACCTCACCGCTCACTGTTGTGAGTGCATATACAGTACCGGTCAAAAGTTTGGAAACATTACTATTTTTAATGTTCATCATGCCCAAAATACAGAAAAAACTATAATATTGTGTAATATTATTATAATGGTTTTCTATTTTAATATACTTATAATATAAATATAATTTATTTCTGGGATGCAAAGCTGAAATTTCTCCAGTCTTCAGTGTCACATGATCCTTCAGAAATCATTCTAATATGAGGGTTTATTATCAATGTTGGAAACTGCTGTGCTGCTTCATATTTTTTATAACCTGTGATACTTTTTTCAGGATTCTTTGATGAATATAAAGTAAAAAAAAAAAAAAAAAAACTTTTGTAACAATATACACAATTGTTCAAAAGTTTGGGGTCAGTAATTAGTTTTCTTTTTTTTTTAAAAGAAATTAATACTTTTATTCAGCAAAGAATGTGTTAAATTGATACAAAGTGATAGTAAAGACAAGAAAATTCTTGTGACATTTTTATTCATCAATAAATCCTGAAAAAGTATCACTGGTTCCAGAAAAATAATAGGGGTAGGGGTAGTGTGTGTGTGTGTGTGTGATGGGTAGGTTTAGGGGTAGGGGTAGTGTGTGTGTGTGTGTGTGATGGGTAGGTTTAGGGGTAGGGGTAGTGTGTGTGTGTGTGTGATGGGTAGGTTTAGGGGTAGGGGTAGTGTGTGTGTGTGATGGGTAGGTTTAGGGGTAGGGGTAGTGTGTGTGTGTGTGTGTGATGGGTAGGTTTAGGGGTAGGGGTAGTGTGTGTGTGTGTGTGTGTGTGATGGGTAGGTTTAGGGGTAGGGGTAGTGTGTGTGTGTGTGTGTGTGATGGGTAGGTTTAGGGGTAGGGGTAGTGTGTGTGTGTGTGTGATGGGTAGGTTTAGGAGTAGGGGTAGTGTGTGTGTGTGTGTGTGTGATGGGTAGGTTTAGGGGTAGGGGTAGTGTGTATGTGTGTGTGTGTGTGTGATGGGTAGGTTTAGGGGTAGGGGTAGTGTGTGTGTGTGTGTGTGATGGGTAGGTTTAGGGGTAGGGGTAGTGTGTGTGTGTGTGTGTGTGATGGGTAGGTTTAGGGGTAGGGGTAGAGTTTGTGTGTCTGTGTGTGTGTGTGATGGGTAGGTTTAGGGGTAGTGTGTGTGTGTGTGTGTGTGTGTGTGTGTGTGAGTGATGGGTAGGTTTAGGGGTAGTGTGTGTGTGTGTGTGTGTGTGTGTGTGTGTGTGATGGGTAGGTTTAGGGGTAGTGTGTGTGTGTGTGTGTGTGTGTGTGATGGGTAGGTTTAGGGGTAGTGTGTGTGTGTGTGTGTGTGTGTGTGTGTGATGGGTAGGTTTAGGAGTAGGGGTAGTGTGTGTGTGTGTGTGTGTGTGTGTGTGTGTGTAATGGGTAGGTTTAGGGGTAGTGTGTGTGTGTGTGTGTGTGTGAGTGATGGGTAGGTTTAGGGGTAGGGGTAGTGTAGGGGAATATAAAATACGGTTTGTACGGTATAAAAACCATTACGCCTATGGAATGTCCCCACAATTCACAAAAACAAACGTGTATGTGTGAGAGAAAGTGTGTCTGTGTGTGTGTGTGAGAGTGTGTGAGCGAGTGAGTGTGTGTATGTGTGTGTGAGAGAGAGTGTGTCTGTGTGAGTGAGTGTGTTTGAGAGTGTATGTGAGTGAGTGAGAGTGTGTGAGTGTGTCTGTGAACATAAGAGGAATTGTTCTCAACACTGATAATAATCATAAATATTTATTGAGCATCAAATCCTCATATTGAATGATTTGTGAAGGATCATGTGACACTGAAGACTGGAGTAATGATGATAAATTCAGCTTTGATCACAGGAATAAATTACACTTTAATGTATATTCACATATACATCTGAAAACAGCTGATTTACATTGTAAAACAATTTTACATTTTTACTGTATATTTGATTATATACATGCAGCCTTGGTGAGCAGAAGAGACTTAAAAATAATTACCAAAAATAGTAATGTTTCCAAACTTTTGCCCGGTGTTGTCACTGTATATCTAGCTCCCATATCTAGTTTAATGATAGCAACATTTAAAGGAAACTCTAGCGCCCCCTTGAGACCTGAGGTTTGTTACTGCCACAGTAACTCAAGAACACATGTATGTACTTTCTGAAGTATTTGCATCTACATGTATGTGTGTGTGTATATAGTATATTTGGGTGTTATAAGTGTTCATCACTGTGTTTGTCAGTGTGCAGTGACCTCTGTGTATTTCAGGTGATCAGAAAGGGCTGGCTGACCATCAACAACATTGGCATCATGAAGGGCGGAGCTAAGGAGTACTGGTTTGTCCTGACGGCCGAATCGCTGTCCTGGTACAAGGACGACGAGGTGAGGCGTTAGTCAAGTTTTTGGTTTCAGATTGAGAGTTCTGATCCGGTTTTGCTGTGTTGGGTCGGCTAGGATGCTCAAACAAATGTTGGTTACAATTTATTTTAAGGTGTCTTTGTTACACTGTAAGTAATGAGTAATACAAGTGTTTTTTGCTAGTTTCAGCCGGACGCAGTTCTCATGTTCACGTCCAGCTCCTCGTTGTTTAAATATCAAATGCACTGGCGCATCTGTTCACCTATGGGCGTCTGGTCTGAACACCAGGAGTTCAGGAGCATTGCTATTTTGAGGAGATGAAAACGACTGCGCCATTGACCAACACACACCTGCTCTAAAGTCAATAGTGCAGTATTTTTGTGTTTTTTAAAGGCGGGGTCTAATGCTATTTCATGCATTCTGACTTATTTCCACTGTTAAAGAGTTGATTCTCATGATAAACATGGCCAAAATGTCAAAACACGAGTGCCAGATACACTCCTTCAGGATTCAAACACGTTTCGGAAAGTTTTTTTCGAGTATGGCCCTGTATGATGTCATAAAGGGCGGGATTGCTTGTATGGGCACTTCTCCCGGATGAGCACACACACACACACACACATCAACCAGAGTGAGAGCAAGAGCCGCCCATCATCGAGCTTCGTTCGGGTTACGGGAGCCGTCGGCGGCGCTGGCGTTGTGTTTTTACACACGAGATCAACAATGTCACTAAAGAAGTGTGTTTCTGGTGTGAGGGAAAGATCACCTTGTTTAGCTTCCCAAATAACCCAGCGTTAAGGGAACAGTGGATGAGGTTTGTGTTTCCGGAGTTCTGCAAGTGTGTGTGTTTGTTCCCGGTCATGAGTGGAAACCGCAGGCGGTGAGTGAAACTGCATCAAATGTGTGTGTTTTGTTGGCAATCGGCGCATAAGTGCATATAATGTGAACAACACCAACGTATAGAGAATCGAGAGTTATCCAGAGAGGGATAATGCCATGGTGTGTGTGTGTGTGTGTGTGTGTGTGACTCTTTAGCTCCGCCCACTGCACGCCTCCACGAACTCGGCTGTTTTCTGAAAGAATCGGTACAGTGTATCTGTCTTTTATAAATCTGATAAAACTAAAGACTCTTGGGAGATATGAAGGATCAACACTACTCTATAGATACTCAAGATTAACATGAGACTGGCAGAAACTGTGTGTGTTGTGACCCCTTTAAAGGGCGTGTTAGTATAGGCGGTGCACAACGTGCGTACACTCTGCTTATTACACACACAGGGCAGCAGCACACACACATTTTTAGATATGTGTTTAGATAAAAATTTATAAAAGGATTAAAATGCGCCTGGCGCGCATACCATTTGTCCCGTCGTTAAACTAGCAAAAGTGGATTGTAAGTGCACCTGCGCCCTGCTCAGCTCGTTAAAATAGGGCCCAAAGTGTTACCCAAATGTTTTAAACACATTTTGGAGAAATCAGTCCGTTACAGTGACTATGAGAAACATCCAGAAACATCCAGATATGAGAAACATCCAGAAAATGACATTTATCATCTGTATAATCTCTTCAAATCAACATCGTCTCATGACCGCATCACAACTGATCGTTTACTTCAAAGTTAAAGCAACATCGTCTTGATTTTCGTTGGAGAGGTGCCTCGAAACGTCCCGCGAGCTTCGCTCAAACACCGGCGCCATCGCGGCTGCCGCTCACCAATCATTACTCCCTTCAGCTTTAACGCCACTCTTTTATGTGGAATTATTTATATCAGCTTTCCGCAGTAGAAAAGAAATGATCTCAATTCGGTTATTTTTAAGCCGTGCCGTTTGGGCCGTTTCTGCTGACTTGACTCTCTTTTTCCCCTGGCGTGTTTTTGGCTGGAATATTTTCCAGCACTGGAAGGTTTTCCTGCTAAATGAAGCTTGTAGGAGCTGGAGCTTTTCTCTGATGATGCCGCCGGCAGCTTTCCACACATGCTCAGTCTCTCAGAACGGAAAAGAAGAAAAAAACGTTACAGGATGATGATGCTTGTTACATTTTAAGCTCGTTTCGATCATCATGGTTGGTGGGGTGAATATTTATGAAGAAAAGGACTATTGAAAATAAAGTAAAAAGTAATAATAAACAGCTGTCTTCAGCATCATTACTCCAGTCTTCAGTGTCACATGATCCTTCAGAAATCATTCTGATATGCTGCTCAAGGAACATTTATGATTATTATCAATGTTGAAAACAGTTGAGCTTATGGAAACAGTGATTCATTTTATTTTTCAGGATTCTCTGATGAACAGAAAGTTCAAAAGAACAGCATTTATTTGAAATAGAATCTTTTTGTATCATTATAAATGTCTTCACTGTCACTTTTGAGTAATTTAATGCACCCTTGTTGAATAATAGTATTCATTTCTTTTTTAAATCCCAGACCCTTGAATGGTAGTGTATCAGGTTATGGAAGCTTGTTTCCGCCACAGATTAAAACATTTTGAAAGATAATTGCAACCTTTTATCTCACAATTTTACATCTTGCAATTCTACCTTTTTTTCTCAGAATTGCAAGATATAAAGTCGCAATTGCGAGAAAAAAGTCAGAATTGCGAGAGAAAGTCAGAATTGCAAGATATAAACTCGTAATTGCGAGAAAAATCAGAATTGCAAGAGAAGTCAGAATTGTGAGATATAAAGTCGCAATTGCGAGAAAAGTCACAATTGCGAGATATAAAGTCACAATTGCGAGAGAAAGTCAGAATTGTGAGATATAAAGTCACAATTGCGAGAGAAAGTCAGAATTGTGAGATATAAAGTCACAATTGCGAGAAAAGTCAAAATTGCGAGATATAAACTCATAATTGCAAGAAAAAGTCAGAATTGCAAGATATAAAGTCACAATTGCGAGAAAATTCAGAATTGTGAGACAAACTCGTAATTGCGAGAGAAAAATCAGAATTGCAAGAGAAGTCAGAATTGTGAAATATAAAGTCGCAATTGCGACAAAAGTCAGAATTGCGAGATATAAAGTCACAATTGCGAGAGAAAGTCAGAATTGTGAGATATAAAGTCACAATTGCGAGTAAAAAGTTAGAATTGCGAGATATAAAGTCGCAATTGCGAGAAAATTCAGAATTGCGAGACAAACTCGTAATTGCGAGAGAAAAATCCGAATTGCAAGAGAAAGTCAGAATTGTGAGATATAAAGTCACAATTGCAAGAGAAAGTCACAATTGGGAGATATAAAGTCGCAATTGCGAGAGAAATTAGAATTGCGAGATATAAAGTCACAATTGCGAGAGAAAGTCAGAATTGTGAGATATAAAGTCAGAATTGCGAGTAAAAAGTTAGAATTGCGAGATATAAAGTCAGAATTGCGAGAAAAAGTCAGAATTGGGAGATATAAAGTCGCAATTGCGAGAGAAAGTCAGAATTGGGAGATATAAAGTCGCAATTGCGAGAAAAGTCAGAATTGCGAGATATAAAGTCACAATTGCGAGAGAAAGTCAGAATTGTGAGATATGAAGTCGCAATGCGAGAAAAGTCAGAATTGTGAGATATAAAGTCGCAATTGCGAGGAAAAAGTCAAAATTGCGAGATATAAACTCATAATTGCGAGAGATAGTCAGAATTGTGAGATAAAGTCAGAATTGCGAGATATAAAGTCGCAATTGCGAGATATAAAGTCACAATTGCGAGGAAAAAGTAAAAATAGCGAGATATAAACTCATAATTGCGAGAGAAAGTCAGAATTGTGAGATATAAAGTCGCAATTGCGAGATATAAAGTCAGAATTGCGAGGAAAAAGTAAAAATAGCGAGATATAAACTCATAATTGCGAGAAAAAAGTCAGAATTGCGAGAGAAAGTCAGAATTGCAAGATATAAAGTCGCAATTGCGAGAAAATTCAGAATTGCGAGACAAACTCGTAATTGCGAGAGAAAAATCAGAATTGCAAGAGAAAGTCAGAATTGTGAGATATAAAGTCGCAATTGCGAGAAAAGTCAGAATTGCGAGATATAAAGTCAGAATTGCGAGAGAAAGTCAGAATTGTGAGATATAAAGTCACAATTGGGAGTAAAAATTTAGAATGGCGAGATATAAAGTCAGAATTGCGAGAAAAGTCAAAATTGCGAGATATAAACTCATAATTGCGAGAAAAAGTCAGAATTGGGAGATATAAAGTTGCAATTGCGAGAGAAAGTCAGAATTGGGAGATATAAAGTCGCAATTGCGAGAAAAGTCAGAATTGCGAGAAAAGTCAGAATTGCGAGATATAATGTCAGAATTGCGAGAGAAAGTCAGAATTGTGAGATATAAAGTCGCAATTGCGAGAAAAGTCAGAATTGTGAGATATAAAGTCGCAATTGCGAGGAAAAAGTCAAAATTGCGAGATATAAACTCATAATTGCGAGAGATAGTCAGAATTGTGAGAGATAAAGTCAGAATTGCGAGATATAAAGTCGCAATTGTGAGATATAAAGTCGCAATTGCGAGATATAAAGTCACAATTGCGAGGAAAAAGTAAAAATAGCGAGATATAAACTCATAATTGTGAGAGAAAGTCAGAATTGTGAGATATAAAGTTGCAATTGCGATATAAAGTCACAATTGCGAGGAAAAAGTTAGAATTGCGAGATGTAAACTCGCAATTGCGAGAGAAAGTCAGAATTGCGAGATATAAACTCATAATTGCGAGAGAAAGTCAGAATTGCGAGATATAAAGTCAGAATTGCGAGAAAAGTCAGAATTGTGAGATATAAAGTCACAATTGCGAGAGAAAGTCAGAATTGCGAGATATAAAGTCAGAATTGCGAGAGAAAGTCAGAATTGCGAGATATAAATTCACAATTGTGAGTGAAAGTCAGAATTGCAAGATATAAACTCATAATTGCGAGAGAAAGTCAGAATTGCGAGATATAAAGTCAGAATTGCGAGTGAAAGTCAGAATTGCGAGTGAAAGTCAGAATTGCGAGATATAAACTCATAATTGCGAGAGAAAGTCAGAATTGCGAGATATAAAGTCAAAATTGCGAGAGAAAGTCAGAATTGCGAGATATAAATTCACAATTGTGAGTGAAAGTCAGAATTGCAAGATATAAACTCATAATTGCGAGAGAAAGTCAGAATTGCGAGATATAAAGTCAGAATTGCGAGTGAAAGTCAGAATTGCGAGTGAAAGTCAGAATTGCGAGATATAAACTCATAATTGCGAGAGAAAGTCAGAATTGCGAGATATAAAGTCAAAATTGCGAGAGAAAGTCAGAATTGTGAGATATAAAGTCAAAATTGCGAGAAAAGTCAGAATTGCAAGATATAAAGTTGCAATTGCGAGAAAAGTCAGAATTTGCGAGATATAAAGTCAGAATTGTGATAAACTCGCAATTGCGAGAAAAAAGTCGCAATTACCTTTTTAATTTTTTATTCTGTGGCGAAAAAAAGCTTCCATAGGTTTTCCACCGAAATATGAAGCAGCTTAATAGTTCTCATCACTGATAATAATCATATTAAATATAAAGAGATATAAAGTCATAATTGCGAGAGAAAGTCAGAATTGCGAGATATAAAGTCACAATTGCGAGAGAAAGTCAGAATTGCGAGATATAAATTCACAATTGTGAGTGAAAGTCAGAATTGCGAGATATAAACTCATAATTGCGAGAGAAAGTCAGATTTGCGAGATGTAAAGTCAGAATTGCGAGTGAAAGTCAGAATTGCGAGATATAAACTCATAATTGCGAGTGAAAGTCAGAATTGCGAGATATAAACTCAGAATTGCAAGAGAAAGTCAGAATTGCGAGATATAAAGTTGCAATTGCGAGAGAAAGTCAGAATTGTGAGATATAAAGTCATAATTGCGAGAAAAGTCAGAATTGCGAGATATAAAGTCAGAATTGCGAGATATAAAGTCAGAATTGTGATAAACTCGCAATTGCGAGAAAAAAGTCGCAATTACCTTTTTAATTTTTTATTCTGTGGCGAAAAAAAAGCTTCCATAGGTTTTCCACCGAAATATGAAGCAGCTTAATAGTTTTCATCACTGATAATAATCATATTAGATATAAAGCGATATAAAGGACATAATTGCGAGAGAAAGTCAGAATTGTGATAAACTCGCAATTGCGAGAAAAAAGTCGCAATTACCTTTTTAATTTTTTATTCTGTGGCTAAAAAAAGCTTCCATAGGTTTTCCACTGAAATATGAAGCAGCTTAATAGTTTTCATCACTGATAATAATCATAAATGTTTCTTGATCATCAAATCCTCATTTCAGAATGATTTGTGAAGGATCATGTGACACTGAAGACTGGAGTAATGATGCTGAAAATTCACAGCAATAAATTACACTTTACTATATATTCACATAGAGAACAGCTGATTTAACATTGTAATAATATTTCAAAATTTTTACTGTATTTTTGATCAAATAAAAGCAGCCTTGGTGAGCAGACGAGACTTCTTTAAACAAAACATTCTAAGCTTTTTAATGGTAGTAAAAGCGTATGTGTATTTATAGTGCATTGTTGACTTTAAAATGCTTTCTAGGTAGGCGTCTCACTAGGGGTCGTGTAAAGCTGGCACACACATGTGCATACCAGAGCCTGACCTGTCACACACACTCACACACACTCGCCAAGAGAGGGCTGCTCCTCATAAAACCATTGACTTTCAAAGAAATACTGTGTGTGTGTGTGTGGTTAGCTGGTTTGGGTCAGTCTAACTATGAGCATGTGGGGCAGAGACAGCGAGGGGGGGCGTTACAGTCCACTTTCATCTGTCTGTGAACACAAAGTCTCCTTCACACACACTCTCTCTCTCCCTCGTGTATTTATTTTATCGTGGGCTGGCGATGTCGGTTTCCCAGCATTCAGAGCACCAAAACTAACACAGTCCGACTCAGAAGTAAAACACTCACTAATGAGCTCAGAAAGCAGCAGAAAATGCTTCCACGAGTGTGTCTGAACACGACGAGTCCTCACACACACACACGGCACGCATGCTTTCTTCTGCTCTGGTGGCTGAGGTCGAGACCCTCATCACTCTCTGTCTAAATGATCAAGCGTCTCAGTGACATCACTTCCTGCGTGGTCTCATTTCTACACAGCCTGGTTTTTCACTCTTTGTCTTGTGCGCTTCTGGTGTTCTTGGGGGAACAGGCAGCGCTGGTGATACTGGATCTGCTTCCTATTATCACACACTCACGAAAGACATGAATGAAGAAAAACCGGGAAGCAAATGAATCCTGCCGATGGCCTCAATGGCCTGTCAATCAAAAGTCCACACACAACCACGCTCTAAATGAAGACATATCATAGATATTTAAAGCTGATTAGCTACAGGTTTTACTCACTTCTGAATACTTTGGTTCACAAACTACAGCTGAGTAAAGGTAAATCATGATGGAGGGCATTTTATGTGTGCGCATGCGTCAGTCGTTTTTGGCTGTTGCGTTGCGTATTGTGTTGTTTTTCCAGCAAATTTCAGCACTTCACACAACACCAATGTAATAATACACACACTGAAATAATAACACTTATCTTTTACACTTATCTTAACTTTTCCTACACTCAAGAAAACAACTAAAGGTTCTATATAGAACTTTAAAGGGTTCCATCTGGTGCTACATGTATAGAACCTTTTTGACATAAAGGGTTTTTAAAATTGAGTGTGTGTGAGAGAGAGAGACTGTGTGTGTGTGTGTGTGTGTGTGTCTGTGTGTGAGAGAGAGAGTGTGTCTATATGTGTATAAGAGACTGTGTGTGAGAGAGAGTGTGTGTGTGAGAGAGTGTATGTGTGTGTGAGAGAGAGAGTGTGTGTGAGAGTGTCTATATGTGTGTGTGCAAGAGAGTGTGTGTGTGTGTGAGAGAGTGTCTGTATGTGTGCGTGTGTGCATGTTTGAGTGAGTGTGTCTATATGTGTGTGTGAGAGAAAGTGTGAGAGTGTGTGTATGTGAGAGAGTGTATATGTGTGTGAGAGAGAGTGTATGTGTGAGAGAGAGTGTGTGTGAGAGTGTCTATATGTGCGTGTGTGAGAGAGTGTGTGTATGTGTGTGTGAGAAAGTGTGTGTGAGAGAGTGTGTGTGAGAGAGAGTGTATGTGTGAATGTATGTGTGTGTGTAAGAGTGTGAGAGAGTGTGTGTGTGAGTGTATATGTGTGTGAGAGAGAGTGTGTGGGTGAGTGTGTGTGAGAGAGTGTGTGTGTGAGAGTGTGTGAGCAAGTGTGTGTGCGAGAGAGAGTGTGTGTGTGAGAGAGTGTGTGTGTGTGTGAGAGAGAGAGTGAGTGAGTGTGTGTGAGTGTGAGAGAGAGAGAGAGCGTGCGTGAGAAAGAGAGAGAGTGTGTGTGTGTGTGAGTGAGAGAGAGAGAGAGAGAGCGTGCGTGAGAAAGAGAGAGAGTGTGTGTTTGAGAGAGTGTGTGTGAGAGAGAGAGAGAGAGAGAGTGAGTGTGTGTGTGTGAGTGTGAGAGAGAGAGAGAGAGTGTGTGTTTGAGAGAGAGAGAGAGTGTGTGTGTGTCTGTGTGTAAGCAGAAGTTAAGGCATCAGATCAGGAAACACTGTGATCCAGGAACAGTCTTAAGTGGAAACACATTGGTCTGGATGTTTGAGACGAGCTGAAGATCTTCATATGAGACTCATTGAGAGGCTTTTATCTTCAGCTCTGCCCTCGCTCTCATTCAACAGATGAATATACCAGAGAAAAACCATCGCTTTAATATCTCAGTTTCTCCTGAGAAATATAATCACTAACGTCTTCATTGTATAATCTGGAACATCTGGGACAGTGATGTCAAGATAAAACCACACTTCACACTTTACATTAGCAGGATTTACACTTTATTCATTGATTACATCATTGACATTAATGCATGAATAGATGATCACATCAGTGCCTCCTGTGGTCGTTATGGCGATGAGCCCTTCAGTCAGTCTTAAGCATCCCCGTCCAGCCTAACCAATGTGCAGACTACTGTACAAACGCTACTTCCTGAACAGGTAGTCTGAACACTGGGCAGGCGGGACGGGCGTCCAGAAACCGACGCTCCAACTCGCAGCGCAATCACGAGCACTCGCTAGGTGACGTCCGTAGATGAGGCCATGATGGAGTCTGAAACAGGCAGAACACGGAGGTGAGACACACAGATGATGATGAGGATGCGTTCTGATTGGATGCTTCCTGTTTCCCGCAGAGACTGATGATGCGTTCCCTGCGGTTTCATGTTTCACTCAGAAATTCCCTAAAACTCTGAAGCACGTTAAAGAAACAGATCTAAATCCGTTCCGTTCTATCCATCCATCATTCTTTCCATCCATCATTCCATCCAGCCATCTATCATTCTGTCGGTATATCTATTGTTCTATCTTTTATTCTGTCGTTCTATCATTCTTTCATTCTGTCGTTCTTTCGTTCTCTTTCATTCTGTCGTTCTATCGTTCTTTCATTCTCTTTCATTCTGTCGTTCTATCTATCGCTCTCTTTCATTCTGTCGTTCTTTTTCATTCTGTCGTTCTATCTATCATTCTTCCATTCTGTTGTTCTATCTATCTCATTCTTTCATTCTGTCGTTCTATCTATCGCTCTTTCATTCTGTCGTTCTTTTTCATTCTATCGTTCTTTCATTCTCTTTCATTCTGTCGTTCTATCTATTGTTCTATCTATCATTCTTTCGTTCTTTCATTCTGTCATTCTATCTTTCATTCTGTCATTATATCTATCATTCTATGTTTCATTCTGTCGTTCTATCTATAGGTTTTGGGTTATTTAGTGATTCATTTTTTCAATAAAAAAAAAAAAAAAGACTATGTAAAAAAAGTAGATTAGATCAATATCTATCTATCTATCTATCTTTTGTAATTTGACGTTGATAATCACACACACACACTCTTGTGTCCTCACTGACCTCTGGAATAATCTTCATCATCAGATGAGCTGGTAATATTAATCGCCTCTAATCTGAAAACATCATCAGTCTCGACATGCCCCGTTAAAAGCCCCGGCGATGAAGATACTGCACCTCATCCTCCTCTTCTGCCTGTGGCGGCCGGCGTGAGTCCAGATGTTTGTCCTCCACAATTTTCCCAATTGGTTTTCCCAATATTTCTCAGTGTGCATCATCTACATCCACCCGGCGTGTCCCGAGCATCTCGTCTCCGCTGTGACTCGCAGGCTTGACGTGGCAGAGGACTGTTAACTAACTTCACTAGAGAGAGAGTGAAGGAGCAAGAGAGGAGAGAGAGGCGGGACTTTCTTGCCCTTCCCGCCTCCGTCTGGCTTTTCTGTTATTTTTTTTCCTGCTTTTTTTCGGGGTGGCAGCAGGAAGTTGATGGTCAGAGGTCAACAGGAAGTGAAGCGCATTAATTTGCTGCATGTGTTGAGTCATTTCGGGGAGGGGGGGGATGTAGATCGTTTCGGCTGGAAAATGCGCATGTGTGTGTGTGTGTGTGTGTGTGAGCGAGTAGCTTTGTAGCGCTGCAGGAATGTCGGAGTTTCTTGGCAAGACGGTGGGCTTGTAATAACTCCAGATGTGCGGGCCTGTGGCGCGCTGGCGTGTTTTTTCTTCTGAAGCCGATTTCCTTTCCCTGTCCGGCGTGAATAAAGAGGCCTTTATGCTGGACGACCCCCCCGGCACCACCCGCACCACCCTCGTCTCTCCCCCACACGTAAACGTTGGGCAACGGAGTCAAAATCAGGACCAGATTTGATGTGGGAGGTAACAGAGAGGCGAGAGGGGGCGACCCGCGTAAAGCCGCTCCATCACGAGTCTACTTCCCTGTGCACTTCTCAGTAGTGCTGTTTTAGTTGGGATTACATGATAAACTACACCTCTAATACTGAGTATTAAAGCTCAACATGCCTATGAATTACAGTAAGCAATGCTGGCATAATGGCGGTGAGTTTTGCGTCAGCAAACGCCACAGTTTTTTTTTCCGTATGTAAGAATCAATTTGTTTCAGACTCTTTCTCTCTCTTTAATCTCCACCCGTTCTTGTGGTGTCAGTGAGTCAGTGTTGGGGGGGGGGTTGGGGGCGACTGTGTTTGCTTTAGCTACGGTTTCTCCTCTCGGACCCGAGCGAGGACTCAGGAACGCCTCCGCAGGGAGCTGGCTCAGCAGTCCTGACGCGAGGGAATGTTGCACTGCAAAAAACACACTCGTTGTGGATATTTCTGTCTTGTTTTAAGGATGTTTGCATATTTTAACTGGAATTTTTAAAAAATGTTTTTAAAAATTAAATGAACAAAATGTAACATTTTGAATTTAAAAGTGCGTGAGATAAAATTAATTGTCACTGTTAAATTTGACATCTAAATTTGTTAATTTTGCATTTATGAATTTTCCAGTTAAAATGTTTTTTTTGTTTTTTTTAAATGAATGCTGTTTATTTAATTTATTAATTAATTAATTTAAACATTTTAACTGGAAAATTCATAAATGCAAAATTAACAAATTTAGATGTCAAATTTAACAGTGAATATGCATATGATTAAATTAATAATAAATTAAATAAACAGCATTAATTTATTTTTAAACAAATATTTTAACTAGAAAATTCACAAAAAAGGTTTTTTGCTCATGTAAACTGATTAGTTTATTATTAAATCACATGCACTAAAGGGTTAAGTTTGACATCAAACAGGAGGACACGTTTTCTATCTACATTTTTTATTTTATTTGAAACTGTACTGAACCGTTTCCAGTGCAACTCTCAGTTACAACCCCCCGAGAGACCAAGGTCCACCCCATCCCCTCACAGAATCCTGTGGGAAACACTGTATTATTATATTAATATTAAGCATGAGAGAATGGAAATGTTGTAAAGCATAACCTCACGCCCGTGTTTGTGCTACTGTGAAGCAGCAGGAAAAGCATCTGTTTGCGACACTAACAAACCCTCGTCCTCTCATTAAACTCCTCCGTCTGTCGGGAACATTTATGTCCTTTATGAGGGTGGCGATGATAGAGTTCAGCATGTTCAGTTCATTTTGGCTCGACACAGACCAGTTTTATTTCTGTCTGTGAACCCAAACACGCTCTAAAGTCTTTCGTGAACTGATGAAATGTTTAACTTGAATGCAATACGAGTCGCTTTGGCATCGTCAAGCACACATAGAAAATATTCTATGCAAGTACACTACATTGCCAAAAGTATTGGGACGCTCCTCCAAATCACTGAGTTCAGGTGTTCAATCCCTTCATGGCCACAGGTGTATAAATCAAGCACTAGGCATGCAGACGCTTCTACAAACATTTGTGAAAGAATGGGTCGCTCTCAGGAGCTCAGTGAACTCAAGCGTGGTACCGTGATAGGTTGCCACCTGTGCAATAAGTCCATTCCTGAAATGTCCTCACTACTAAATATTCCACGCTCAACTGTTAGTGGGATTATAACAAAGTGGAAGCAATTGGGAACAACAGCAACTCAGCCACGAAGTGATAGGCCACGTAAAATCACAGAGCGGGGTCAGCGCATGCTGAGGGTCACAGTGCACAGAAGTCACCAACTTTCTGCAGAGTCAATAGCTACAGACCTCCAAACTTCTGTGGCCTTCAGATGAGCTCAAGAACAGTGCGTAGAGAGCTTAATGGAATGGGTTTCCATGGCCGAGCAGCTCATCCAAGCCTTACATCACCAAGTGCAATGCAAAGCGTGGGATGCAGTGGGGTAAAGCACACCGCATCTGGACTCTAGAGCAGTGAGACGTGTTCTCTGGAGTGACCAATCACGCTTCTCTGTCTGCCAATCCCATGGATGAGTCTGGGTTTGGCGGTTGCCAGGGGAACGGGACTTGCCTGACTGCATTGTGCCAAGTGTAAAGTTTGGTGGAGGGGGGATTATGGTGTGGGGTTGTTTTTCAGGGGTTGGGCTTGGCCCCTTAGTTCCAGTGAAAGGAACTCTTAATGTTTCAGCATACCAAGACATTTTGGACAATTCCATGCTCCCAACTTTGTGGGAACAGTTTGGGGATGGCCTCTTCCTGTTCCAACATGACTGCGCACCAGTGCACAAAGCGTCGGTCCATAAAGACATGGATGAGCGAGTTTGGTGTGGAGGAACTTGACTGGCCTGCACAGAGTCCTGACCTCATCCCGATAGAACACCTTTGGGATGAATTAGAGCGGAGACTGCGAGCCAGGCCTTCTCGTCCAACATCAGTGCCTGACCTCACAAATGCGCTTCTAGAAGAATGGTCAAAAATTCCCATAAACACACTCCTAAACCTTGTGGAAAGCCTTCCCAGAAGAGTTGAAGCTGTTATAGCTGCAAAGGGTGGGCCAACTCCATATTAAACCCTACGGATTAAGAATGGGATGGCATTAAAGTTCATGTGCATGTAAAGGTAGATGTCAATACTTTTGGCAATATAGTGTATGTGAACTCACGGTTGCGTTTTGCAATGTTTGCGCCTTGCCTAACACATAAGAAGCGAGTGCACAGAATGCAGAAGGGCATGTAGGAGGTCAGCGTTTGACCTTGGCAATGGGGGGCCGACCGGCATCCTCTCCACCTCTGTGTGAGGCTGTTAGCCTGCAGACTTTAAAGAGCTTTACAGCAGGACGTGGAGGGTTAATGCAGTTAGCATGCCTGCGCCGCCGCCGCTGCTGTAGACATTAGCATGTGTTCAGAGGGTTTGAGACGAGCCGTCAGACACAATTCAAACCAGAACTGATTCGCTGGCGTTCCTGCGGTGCGATGACTCTTTTTTTCTTTCGTACTTTTCTTTGTTGAATCATAGACGGATCTGTTCTTTCTGATCATATGAGCTCAGCAAAAGGCTAAAAGTAGAGTTTTTGTAGCGAGTCAGTATGTTTTCATAGGAGCTTTTCCTAATGCGACATTACTGGATTTACTTTGCATTTTATTGCACAGACAGTCTTACAGTTTAGAATATTTTATTAAATCCATTTGTTTGGATGGCTTGTGTAAATTAACCCTATTCATGTGCTTTTTGTCGTGGCAAAATATTTAAATAATAAATATCAGATTTCTGTCGTTTTGTTCTTGACAAGGCAATTCACAGATCCTAGGACCCTATGAAATCAGTTAAATTTTTTCCCCAAATTCCGTTTATTTTGTTCCATATTCAGTTTTAATTTTTCTGGATTCCATTTTTTTCCGTTGGAATTTTTTTGGACTTTAAATTTAATTTGTCAAAAAGCATGTCTAATTAATTGAAATCATGAAACGTACACAAATGTAACAACAATTTATGAAAAGTTTAACAAAAATCACATTTTAAGGGCCCCATGAAATACGTTTTTTCCCCTCAAATTCTGTTTTATTTTTTATTAATTAATTTTTTTTTATTTTTATTATTATTTACACATTTTCTGGATTCCCGTTTTTTTTTCCGTTGTCATTTTTTTGGACTTCATTTTAATGGTTTAATTAAATTTTAATAATCAAAAAGCATGTCTAATTAATTAAATTCATTAAAAAAATATTTTTCCAGAAATTGTCTGTTGTGTATTTAAATTTTTTCTGGCAATCAAATGAAGACATAAAACATTAATTTTATTTATTTTTTAATCATATGAAATTAAACTTTTTCTCAAAGTGCTGCACAATAGAGATTTACTGTTAAAATTAAAACATGGAAGAACAATTGTGATTATTCCTATATATTAAAATTGTTTTAATAATAATTTATCATTATTATTATTATTATTACTACATTGAGACATAGCTGAATTCTACTGTACAATAGTAATATATTTGTCTCACAATTTCTTCAAGTTAAGCCGAACTTTTATTTTGACGGGTTGCCGTGAAGACCTTTGAGTTAAGCCATTCATTCACACAAAGACACAGAAACATGCAGGATTCATATTTAAATAGTCGTTTAATATTCACAGTCACTCACTATATCCATATCTTCATGAAAAATAGGAAATGTTTTACTGAAAAGCCAGTTTCAGATGATTTTGTGAGTAACATCTTTACAGTTCAAAGCAGCTTCTCCAAAACCAACGTCGAGTGTGTCAGGAGCTGTATGAGGGAGCGTTCGGAGCAGAATGACGCTTCCTTTTTTCCTTTTGTGAATTAAAGACAGAAAGAGGGGGAAAAAAACATGCATTCTGAAAATTGCCGTTGGCCTGGGCTCAAGGCGCAGTCGTTCTGGTAATGAGAGGTTAGAGCACCATTATTGCTCCCAGATGCCTCCCCACGTCTCTCCGGACTTTGATGCAAACCCAACACACACACACACACACACACTTAAAGCAGCACATTTCTGTTTCAGGCCGCTTCATTTTTGGTTCATCTACATACACTGCCATTTTATATGTTTTTGATCTGTAATATTTCCAGTGGCTCTTCTACTCACCAAGGCTGCATTTATTTGATAAAAAATACAACAAACAAAAAAAGCTGTCATATATTGTGAAATATTATTAACATGTAAAATAACTGTTTTCTATGTGAATATATAGTAAAGTGTAATTTATTCCTGTGATCAAAGCTGAATTTATCATCATTACTCCAGTCTTCAGTGTCACATGACCCTTCACAAATCATTCTCATATGAGGATTTATGATTATTATCAGTGTTTAAAGCATTTTTTTTAGGATTCTTTGATGAATAGAAAGTTCAAAAGAGCAGTATTGATCTGAAATGGAAAGCTTTTACAACACTGTACCCCCATTAAAAAGGGTCGGTAAGAATTTTATTTTTGGGGGGAACTTAACTTTTTCAGCAAGAATGCATTAAATTGATCAAAAATGACAGTAAAGACATTCATAAACGTTACAAAAGATTCTATTTCAGAAAAATGCTGTTCTTTTGAACTTTCTATTCATCAAAGAATCCGTTTCCAACACTGATAATAATCATAAATGTTTCTTGATCATCAGATCATCATATCAGAATGATTTCTGAAGGATCATGTGACACTGAAGACTGGAGTAATGTCTGGAGTAGTAAGGACTAGAGTAGTGATGTCTGGAGTAAGGACTGGAGTAGTGATGTCTGGAGTAGTAATGTCTGGAGTAGTAAGGTCTGGAGTAGTAAGGTCTGGAGTAGTAAGGTCTGGAGTAAGGACGGGAGTAGTAGTGTCTGGAGTAGTAAGGAACGGAGTAGTTTCTGGAGTAAGGACTGGAGTAGTAATGTCTGGAGTAGTAAGGAATGGAGTAGTAATGTCTGGAGAAAGGACTGGAGTAGTAATGTCTGGAGTAGTAAGGAATGGAGTAGTGTCTGGAGTAAGGACTGGAGAAGTAATGTCTGGAGTAAAGGACTGGAGTAGTAAGGACTGGAGTAGTAAGGAATGGAGTAGTGTCTGGAGTAAGGACTGGAGAAGTAATGTCTGGAGTAAGGACTGGAGTAGTAAGGTCTGGAGTAGTGTCTGGAGTAAGGACTGGAGAAGTAATGTCTGGAGTAAGGACTAGAGTAGTAAGGTCTGGAGTAATGTCTGGAGTAAGGACTGGAGTAGTAATGTCTGGAGTAGTAAGGAATGGAGTAGTGTCTGGAGTAAGGACTGGAGAAGTAATGTCTGGAGTAAAGGACTGGAGTAGTAATGAATGGAGTAGTGTCTGGAGAAGTAATGTCTGGAGTAAGGACTGGAGTAGTAAGGTCTGGAGTAGTAAGGTCTGGAGTAAGGACTGGAGAAGTAATGTCTGGAGTAAAGGACTGGAGTAGTAAGGAATGGAGTAGTGTCTGGAGTAAGGACTGGAGAAGTAATGTCTGGAGTAAGGACTGGAGTAGTAAGGTCTGGAGTAGTGTCTGGAGTAAGGACTGGAGAAGTAATGTCTGGAGTAAGGACTGGAGTAGTAAGGTCTGGAGTAAGGACTGGAGAAGTAATGTCTGGAGTAAGGACTGGAGTAGTAAGGTCTGGAGTAATGTCTGGAGTAAGGACTTTAGTAGTAATGTCTGGAGTAGTAAGGAACGAAATGTCTAGAGTAAGGACTGGAGTAGTAAGGACTGAAGTAAGAACTTAACTTTTTCAGCAAGAATGCATTAAATTGATCAAAAATTACAGTAAAGACATTCATAAACGTTACAAAAGATTCTATTTCAGAAAAATGCTTTTCTTTTGAACTTTCTATTCATCAAAGAATCCGTTTCCAACACTGATAATAATCATAAATGTTTCTTGATCATCAAATCATCATATCAGAATGATTTCTGAAGGATCATGTGACACTGAAGACTGGAGTAATGTCTGGAGTAGTAAGGACTAGAGTAGTGATGTCTGGAGTAAGGACTGGAGTAGTGATGTCTGGAGTAGTAATGTCTGGAGTAGTAAGGTCTGGAGTAGTAAGGACTGAAGTAGTAAGGTCTGGAGTAAGGACGGGAGTAGTAGTGTCTGGAGTAGTAAGGAACGGAGTAGTTTCTGGAGTAAGGACTGGAGTAGTAATGTCTGGAGTAGTAAGGAATGGAGTAGTGTCTGGAGTAAGGACTGGAGTAGTAATGTCTGGAGAAGTAAGGAATGGAGTAGTGTCTGGAGTAAGGACTGGAGAAGTAATGTCTGGAGTAAAGGACTGGAGTAGTAAGGAATGGAGTAGTGTCTGGAGTAAGGACTGGAGAAGTAATGTCTGGAGTAAGGACTGGAGTAGTGTCTGGAGTAAGGACTGGAGAAGTAATGTCTGGAGTAAGGTCTGGAGTAGTAAGGAACGGAGTAATGTCTGGAGTAAGGACTGGAGTAGTAATGTCTAGAGTAATGTCTGGAGTAAGGACTGGAGTAGTAAGGTCTGGAGTAATGTCTGGAGTAAGGACTTTAGTAGTAATGTCTGGAGTAGTAAGGAACGAAATGTCTAGAGTAAGGACTGGAGTAGTAAGGACTGAAGTAAGAACTTAACTTTTTCAGCAAGAATGCATTAAATTGATCAAAAATGACAGCAAAGACATTCATAAACGTTACAAAAGATTCTATTTCAGAAAAATGCTGTTCTTTTGAACTTTCTATTCATCAAAGAATCTGTTTCCAACACTGATAATGTGTTCAGTCCTTCAGTCCTTACTACTCCAGTCCTTACTCTAGACATTTCGTTCCTTACTACTCCAGACATTACTACATTACTCTATTCATCAAAGAATCTGTTTCCAACACTGATAATGTGTTCAGTACTTCAGTCCTTACTACTCCAGTCCTTACTCTAGACATTTCGTTCCTTACTACTCCAGACATTACTACTAAAGTCCTTACTCCAGAAACATAAATGTTTCTTGATCATCAAATCATCATATCAGAATGATTTCTGAAGGATCATGTGACACTGAAGACTGAAGTAGTAAGGACTAGAGTAGTGATGTCTGGAGTAAGGACTGGAGTAGTGATGTCTGGAGTAGTAAGGAACGGAGTAGTTTCTGGAGTAAGGACTGGAGTAGCAATGTCTGGAGTAAGGACTGGAGTAGCAATGTCTGGAGTAAGGACTGGAGTAGCAATGTCTGGAGTAATAAGGAATGGAGTAATGTCTGGAGTAGTAAGGTCTGTAGTAAGGACTGGAGTAGTGATGTCTGGAGTAGTAAGGACTGAAGTAGTAAGGAATGGAGTAATGTCTGGAGTAGTAAGGACTGGAGTAGTGATGTCTGGAGTAGTAAGGACTGAAGTAGTACGGTCTGGAGTAATGTCTGGAGTAAGGACTGGTGTAGTAATGTCTGGAGTAAGGACTGGAGTAGCAATGTCTGGAGTAGTTAGGAACGGAGTAATGTCTGGAGTAAGGACTGGAGTAGTAATGTCTGGAGTAAGGACTGGTGTAGTAATGTCTAGAGTAAGGACTGGAGTAGTAATGTCGAGTAGTTAGGGACAGAGTAATGTCTGGAGTAAGGACTGGAGTAGTAATGTCTGGAGTAGTTAGGGATGGAGTAATGTCTGGAGTAAGGACTGGAGTAGTAATGTCTGGAGTAGTAAGGAATGGAGTAATTTCTGGAGTAAGGACTGGAGTAGTAAGGAATGGAGTAGTGTCTGGAGTAAGGACTGGAGAAGTAATGTCTGGAGTAAAGGACTGGAGTAGTAAGGAATGGAGTAGTGTCTGGAGTAAGGACTGGAGAAGTAATGTCTGGAGTAAGGACTGGAGTAGTAATATCTGTAGTAGTAAGGTCTGGAGTAAGGACTGGTGTAGTAATGTCTGGAGTAAGGACTGGAGTAGCGATGTCTGGAGTAATATAGACGCAGTGTCCGTTCTGACAGTGGACATATGAACACGGATGTGTGTAAACATGTACACGTCTCAGAAGTGTGTTTGTGAGGATTATGTGTTTGTATCGCAGTCAGCCGTGAGCAGTGTTTATGAAACTTCCTCCGCGCTGGTATTAGTCACACCAAAAACAAAACAATGGAAAATATTCCCAGTTCAGTTCGTGCAGACGGCCATAGGAAACAAACATCTCTAATGAGATCTATTTTATAATATATACAGTACAATGAACGAGCAACATCTGAGGGATGAGTTCATAATCCACGTTTCTAACTCTAAATTTAGTTTGTGAAAGTGCATCGTTTCTGTTCTGAGTGAACGGCGTTTCCAGAGATTCAAGGTTTTAAATACCCAGACTTTAGGAGACCATATGGAGAATCATTCAGTGTGTGTGTGTGTGTGTGTGTGTTTTGGGAGCTGGGGAGGTCAGAGGTTAGGACTGATATACACTGATGTCTGACTTCTCACCCTCTGATGACTTCCATGCGTGTGTGTGTGTGAGGTTGTGTTTAGTCGCAGAGCTGTGGTCTGTTGCTCTGTATATATGACTCTCTGTGGGGTTTTCTTTAAACACACACACACAGTGTTGTGATAAGAATAGCGCTGCGCTGGTGACGCACAGATTTGCTCCTAATTTTTTAATCTCTGTTATTAGGGTTTGTTTGGACTCTCCGGGCAGATATACTCTTAAAAATATTTTATTTTTTATTATTATTTTACTTTACGGGTTTCTTGAGTTGAGCTGTATGGGTGAATTTGACAAAAATGTTATAAAGAAAATTTTTAGGACGATTAAAATGATCGCATCAAAAATAAAAGTTTATGTAATATGTGTGTGTACTGTGTATAATTATGTAGTATATATATATATAAATACACACTCATTCATGTATATATTTAAGAAAAATATGTTATATTTATATATAAAATTAATTATTATATATATATATATATATATATATATATATTATGTATACACACACGCAAATATTTCTTAAATATATACATGAATGAGTGTGTATTTATATATACTACATAATTATACACAGTACTAGGGCTGCAACAAAATCGATATAAAATCAATAATGAAAATCATCGACAACGATTCTCATTATCGATTAGTCGGGTCTGCTCTCATTATCGATTAGTCGGGTCTGCTCTCTGTACGCAAAGCTTCCACCAGTCGCGCCAAATTACAGCACTGAATAACGCATTTCTATGGACAAAATGTGCATCTAGAAATAGTGGCGGAAACAGAGTGAGCTGCTGCGGGAAAGGTACGTGATCCAAGCGCCCAAAACAGGAGGATTCTGTATTTTAAGCTTCAAGCGAATGCATAGCGTTTAACATCCTGTCATGCACTTTGACAGACGTGTGTGTGCATCTGCGTCCTCAGTGCCAAACATTCATTTTACATGTTATCCACTAGTCTATATAGAGAAAAGTAGTTATATCCCCATCTGTAAATGATACTAATTCACGCGAGCATTTCCATTTTGCATGAAAGTGCGTCCTGACAGTCTGTGTTAAACTTCACTGAACGAGCGGCGGGAGAGCGCATGCGCGTCAAACAGACAGAACGCAGTCGAGAGGGAGACCATTAATATTCAGCGCAAAAACATTCATTTAGCTGAAATATCTGTGGTTGGATGCTAAACTTAGGTTTAAAAGTCAACATTCAATTATTTTATGACAGTAGTAACTGTAAAGGGATAACAGCGGGTAATTGAATATAAATGTAAGACGTTTCTTATAGCCAATTTAAAGGAAATGGCAGCAACAGGTTACTTTGTGTGTGTTCTTGCAGAACATCTTATCTGCTAACACGGAGTTTGTGATTTTTTTTTGTTTTGTTTTTCTTTAACATAATTTTAATGTAGGGATTAATGTCTGGAGTAAGGTCTGGAGTAATGTCTGGAGTAAGGACTGGATAAGTAATGTCTGGAGTAAGGACTGAAGTAGTAATGTCTGGAGTAGCAATGTCTGGAGAAGTAAGGAACGGAGTAATGTCTGGAGTAAGGACTGGAGTAGTAAGGTCTGGAGTAGTAAGGTCTGGAGTAGTAAGGTCTGGAGTAGTGTCTGGAGTAAGGACAATTTAGCCAATTTAAAGGAAATGGCAGCAACAGGTTACTTTGTGTGTGTTCTTGCAGAACATCTTATCTGCTAACACGGAGTTTGTGATTTTTGTTTTTTTTGTTTTTCTTTAACATAATTTTAATGTAGGGATTAATGTCTGGAGTAAGGTCTGGAGTAATGTCTGGAGTAAGGACTGGATAAGTAATGTCTGGAGTAAGGACTGAAGTAGTAATGTCTGGAGTAGCAATGTCTGGAGAAGTAAGGAACGGAGTAATGTCTGGAGTAAGGACTGGAGTAGTAAGGTCTGGAGTAAGGACTGGAGTAGTAAGGTCTGGAGTATTGTCTGGAGTAAGGACTGGAGAAGTAATGTCTGGAGTAAGGACTGAAGTAGTAATGTCTGGAGTAGCAATGTCTGGAGAAGTAAGGAACGGAGTAATGTCTGGAGTAAGGACTGGAGTAGTAAGGTCTGGAGTAATGTCTGGAGTAAGGACTGGAGTAGTAAGGTCTGGAGTAATGTCTGGAGTAGTAAGGAATGGAGTAGTGTCTGGAGTAAGGACTGGAGAAGTAATGTCTGGAGTAGTAAGGACTGGAGTAGTAAGGTCTGGAGTAATGTCTGGAGTAAGGACTGGAGAAGTAATGTCTGGAGTAAGGACTGGAGAAGTAATGTCTGGAGTAAGGACTGGAGTAGTAAGGTCTGGAGTAATGACTGGATTAGTAAGGTCTGGAGTAAGGACTGGAGTAGTAAGGTCTGGAGTAGTAAGGTCTGGAGTAGTGTCTGGAGTAAGGACAATTTAGCCAATTTAAAGGAAATGGCAGCAACAGGTTACTTTGTGTGTGTTCTTGCAGAACATCTTATCTGCTAACACGGAGTTTGTGATTTTTGTTTTTTTTGTTTTTCTTTAACATAATTTTAATGTAGGGATTAATGTCTGGAGTAAGGTCTGGAGTAATGTCTGGAGTAAGGACTGGATAAGTAATGTCTGGAGTAAGGACTGAAGTAGTAATGTCTGGAGTAGCAATGTCTGGAGAAGTAAGGAACGGAGTAATGTCTGGAGTAAGGACTGGAGTAGTAAGGTCTGGAGTAAGGACTGGAGTAGTAAGGTCTGGAGTATTGTCTGGAGTAAGGACTGGAGAAGTAATGTCTGGAGTAAGGACTGAAGTAGTAATGTCTGGAGTAGCAATGTCTGGAGAAGTAAGGAACGGAGTAATGTCTGGAGTAAGGACTGGAGTAGTAAGGTCTGGAGTAATGTCTGGAGTAAGGACTGGAGTAGTAAGGTCTGGAGTAATGTCTGGAGTAGTAAGGAATGGAGTAGTGTCTGGAGTAAGGACTGGAGAAGTAATGTCTGGAGTAGTAAGGACTGGAGTAGTAAGGTCTGGAGTAATGTCTGGAGTAAGGACTGGAGAAGTAATGTCTGGAGTAAGGACTGGAGAAGTAATGTCTGGAGTAAGGACTGGAGTAGTAAGGTCTGGAGTAATGACTGGATTAGTAAGGTCTGGAGTAAGGACTGGAGTAGTAAGGTCTGGAGTAGTAAGGACTGGAGTAGTAAGGTCTGGAGTAGTGTCTGGAGTAAGGACAATTTAGCCAATTTAAAGGAAATGGCAGCAACAGGTTACTTTGTGTGTGTTCCTGCAGAAATTCTTATCTGCTAACACAGTTTGTGATTTTTTTTGTTTTGTTTTTCTTTAACATAATTTTAATGTAGGGATTTAAACTGTCCTTTTGTATAGTAACTTTTTCACATAATGTATAACACAAACCCTTACGAAAATTAACCATGGTTTTATTATAGTAGAACTGTGTTTTTTGACGTGTTGATTACCATTTGTATAACCACACAAATACCATAGTTAAACTATGGATTTGAAGCAAAACCATGGTAATTTTTTTTTTGCTTGTTTTATTTGTTGTAAAACCATGGTTAATTTTTGCAAGGGTAGATATATTCACTATGTGTGTTTTCATAGCACTCAGCTGACATGTTTGTCTGAAGGACAGCATTGGGCAGGATGGGGAATAGTGTGTTTTGTCAATAAAATAAAAAAAAAATGGGCTTTTTATCCGATTAATCAAAAAAACAATCGGCCAACTAAACGCTTATCAATTAATCGCTTATTAATAATCGTTAGTTGCAGCCCTACACAGTACACACACATATTACATAAACTGTTATTTTGGATGCGATTAATCGATTTGACAGCACTAATTTTATTTTATTCACTTTTATTTTGATTGATTTTTGCACTTTAAGTTCTAATGACATCATAAAAGAAAATGAGGGGGGGGGGGAAATGTACGTCAAACCATTTAATATTTTATAAGTTACAGAATTCTGTCTCTATATGTAGTCTTAAATAAAAATAATTTTGAACATTTTCAGATCAGTGTTTTGGTTTTCATGATTCCAACATTTCATAAACCAAAAAAATATTATTCTGTCATCACATACTAGGCAGAGAAAATGACAGAATAACGTTTGGAACCATTAAAACACTGATCTGAAAAAACATTTTGGATGATTTATTGTTGTTGTTTTTTTAATTAAAAACAAAATAATCCCTGTATTAAAGTAATTATAAAAATGGAACAGCTTAGAAGTTTCAAACCTTTATGACTTTCTTTCTTCTATGGAAAACAAAAGATGATATTTATGTTTTCTGCACAAACATAAGCGGTTATATGTAAATATGGTGCACATCATCTGGGCTACTGTTATGACTCTCTTTTAGAGCTCGACACGAGGGAGACGACAGAATGATCACTTTTGTCTGAACTGTTCCTTTAAGAGTGCAGCCTTTCCATCATTTCCTCTTTTCCCTGCACTGGCCAGATAATCCGTCTCCCTCCTCTCCTCAAGCCCATCTTTCCAAAATCTGGCTGAGGAAAAGGAAAAGTGTGAGTCACTGAGCGACTGCTCCCCAGTCAAAAACTCTATGTGTGTGTGTGGAGGAGACGGTTGCTATGGCTCATAGATGACGTCATCCTTTCTGCACCGTGGCAACTGTATGGTTTATATGTGATGACGAGCACCTGGTCCAGCTGGCACTGACACTCGGAAAACCCCAAATGCGACTGCAGTTTCTTCTAGAGTTTCAGAAGAGGTCTCAGAAAAGCTTCACGTGCGCTGTTCTGTTTCTGGCCGCTCCAGCTGGTTGGTGTGTTTTTACGGGCTCTACGGCAGGGCGCGGCGCTCGCTCTGGTGGGCAGGGGAATACCGGGCCGTGTCCGCTGGGCTCCGGGCCCCTGATGGGCCGCCAGACGGCTGTGGTGCACCAGTCAGCCTGCAGACTCCGCCATCGCCCAACCGCCCGCCCGCCCTGACGGTTTATTTTAGGTCTGTCGGCTCTAATCAGTTCCAGCCGCGTGTGGCGGAGACTGAAGATCACTCATATATATATATACACACACACACACACAGTTCTCACACACACACACACACACTCACTAGGGGCTGTTTTTTCCTCTGCACACTTTCTTTGTTACTAAAGTCACTCTTTTTATCACTCATGTTAATGATCTGAATAAATCAATAACACTAAAGTTGTCCAAAACGACGCACTTGTTATAGATGCTGTATCCCAATTCGCCTACTTATACTACGTCCTCAAAGTATGCACTATTTTTGTGAAGAAAAAGTACTTTTGAGTGTGTATGCAAGCTTTGGGACGCACTACTTCGTCATCTTTAACGGACGCTCTGTCGCTTAGTTACGTGCATCCCGTCACCGTTTGAACTGCCCTGTCAATCATCGTCACCATTCAAATCCTCCACATTCAATCTCGTTTCGGAGAGAAATGTTGGATCTGCCATTCGTCTTTCATGCGGAGACTCTCCTCATGTGTTTGCAATTTGAATATAAGGACGCATTTAAAAGGTAATGGCCCAACGTATCGTTACAAAAGTTCTCAATGCTGCTGCAGATATAACGTGGATAACATTGAATAAATATCTTTTCGTCAGGTTAGATACTGATAATTAAATCACTCAAACCCCTTTATCTAAACCTCTACATTAAGCGCTGGACTCACACATCCTCCATGTCTGTAGTTTTTAACACTTTTTATCCAGGTTTGTAGTTCTAATTGAATCCTCGTCCAATGCGCAATAGGTTGTGGGCAATATCAGTGTGCGTCGATCAGCACTTCAGAATCTGACCGATAATAGTAGGCCATCCGGGTATCTTTGGAATACTCAATACTCAACATACTACGATTTGGGACGTAGGGATGGGTATCGAGAACCGGTTCCATTTTAGAACCAGTTCCAAATTCCCCAGAACCGGTGATTCGATAAGAAACGTGCATTTCGGTTCCACTTATCGGTTCTTGTGTGCGCAAAAGACACGCTGTTTTCCGTGCTCTGCACACATCCAAAACGTGCGCACAGAAAAGGTGATTTTAAACAATCTGTGCCGCACACACACACATGCGCACAGAACGGCTTCTCGCGATAATGAACTGAGTTCTCTTCCTCGTCTTTTTTCACAGCACACGAACAGACAAACACACACAAAATATGTCAAAATATTCTCGTAAACACAGTTGGTTTTGTCTTAAGAAAAGATGAAGACGTATGTGTGATCCGTGTGATCCGCTCTTAAAGTGACGGCAGATTTTCCGGATGTCTCTATGACAACATTAATCAAACAGAAGACAACGGGAAAACTCACGCGCTGTTCTAGACAGAATATAATTGAACTATTGTAATGTATTGCCTATATTTTATTAATAAAGTGCAGTGTTATTTTACATTTGATTACACAGTTTCTGTACCTGAATACATGAAAATGTATTTCTTTCTATATTTATATCTTTGCTCAACTGATAATTTATTCGTTCTTTTTTAATTACTGAGTGTCTTTAATAATGCTTGAAATGTATATTAGTTAGGCTAGTTGTTTTTCCTCTGGTATTTTTAAACCAGTTCCTTGTGTAAGTGTTCTTAGCCTGTTTTTTGATATTCAGCTCCTATGAAAAAGACTAAATGTGAATGATATCTACGTTTTTTTTTTTTACCTTATTGGAACAGAAATTAGGAATCGATAAGAATCGGAATCGATAAAATTCAAACGATACCCAACCCTATTGGGACGTGCTAATTCTATTTTCGAATACCATTTAGGACGGATACTTTTTTTTATCCGATGAGAAGATGTGCGCGATGGAAACACATTTACCGACTAAATCCCACGATGTGCAACAAAAATGCACTGAACTCTATTTTACTTTTTTGAAGTGATTCCAATAATATTTCACGCAATTCAAAACCATCATGGCGAACAGTGCGCATCTGAAATACATTATCGGCTTTAATATATCGGACAAATTTTCTTATCGGGCTAATAACGAAATGAATATATATCGGCCGATACTGATATGGTGGCTGATATATCGTGCATCCCTAATGCAAAGATATGGTGCCAGCAAATATCTTCAATAAAGCCGGCATTGGGTAAGTAAAACCTGCATAGTAACACACTATAAAGAACACTTTAGCAACCGCATAGGACTCTTTTGTCTTTCCTTCATAATCCACTTCTATTTGATTCACTGAAACACAATAAGCTTCACCAGCACTCAACATCGGACAAGCTGTTCAACACAATCAGCAAAACTGGACCGCTCTCTCCGTCCTTCAGGTTTCATTGCTCTCAGTAAACTCTGTTCCGCCCCCTGCAGGAGAAAGAGAAGAAGTACATGCTGCAGGTGGACAATCTGAAGCTCAGGGACGTGGAGAAGGGCTTCATGTCCAGCAAACACATCTTTGCCCTGTTCAACACCGAGCAAAGGTCAGAGGTCATCCAGCACTACATAAAAAAAGCTTACACAACCTAATGTTTGTAATGTGACGTAGTTCAGAGTGAAACAGGATATTCCACAGGAAGATACAAGTCAACAAGAAGTAATTTTAAAGATTGAGCAACTAATTATTTTTTCTTTGGAATAACATGCATCGTTGAATCAAATACAGTAAATCAGGATTAGCAATTTCAATAGGCTCTGCAAAGCCTGACATATGAAACAATAGTTTGGAAAGAACATTTTGTTGAACATTTAGACAAATATTACAAAGTTTGCATGTTTTTTTTTTCTTGAGTATCATCAGACTTCTATAGCTATAGTACTTTATAGTATGATATAGTGGGAATATGGAGCTCAAAGAGGAACAAACGGAGCACAAATATGCAATTTACTGTAGATGCTGATATTTATTTGACAAAAAGTACACTCTGGGTTAAAAATAACCATTTCTGGGTTATTTGGCAACCCAGCGCTGGGTAAATATTGGACAGAACACATGCTGGATTATTTTTACCCAGCTTGTCGGGTTTTATACACTGACCCAGCAAAAAGCTTAGTCAATTTGACATTAAAGGTTGTTCATTTTAAATAATAATAATGCACTCTAAAATCTCTTATTTATATACACCGTTCAGGCATAACATTATGACAGGTGAAGTGAATAACACTGATTATCTCTTCATCACCTGTTAGTGGGTGGGATATATTAGGCAGCAAGTGAACATTTTGTCCTCAAAGTTGATGTGTTAGAAGCAGGAAAAATGGGCAAGCGTAAGGATTTGAGCGAGTTTGAAAAGGGCCAAATTGTGATGGCTAGACGACTGGGTCAGAGCATCTCCAAAACTGCAGCTCTTGTGGGGTGTTCCCGGTCTGCAGTGGTCAGGATCTATCAAAAGTGCTCCAAGGAAGGAACAGTGGAGAACCGGAGACAGGGTCATGGGCGGCCAAGGCTCATTGATGCACGTGGGAAGCGAAGGCTGACGAGCTACTGGAGCTCAAATTGCTCCAGAAGTTAATGCTGGTTCTGATAGAAAGGTGTCAGAATACACAGTGCATCTCAGTTTGTTGTGTATGGGGCTGCATAGCCGCTGACCAGTCAGGGTGCCCATGCTGACCCCTGTCCACCGCCGAAAGCACCAACAGTGGCACGTGAGCATCAGAACTGGACCACGGAGCAATGGAAGAAGGTGGCCTGGTCTGAGGAATCACGTGTTCTTTTACATCACGTGGATGGCCGGGTGCGTGTGCGTGGCTTACCTGGGGAACACATGGCACCAGGATGCACTATGGGAAGAAGGCAAGCCGGCGGAGGCAGTGTGATGCTTTGGGCAATGTTCTGCTGGGAACCTCCTCACATCTTACAGGACTTAAAGGATCTGCTGCTAACATCTTGGTGCCAGATACCACAGCACACCTTCAGGGGTCTAGTGGAGTCCATGCCTCAACGGGTCAGGGCAAAAGGGCGACCAACACAATATTAGGAAGGTGGTCATAATGTTATGCCTGATCAGTGTATAGGACAGGAACAGTTCATATACAATTGACTTTTTCTCGCAATTGCCAGTTATAAAGTCAGAATTGTGAGATATAAACTCGCAATTCTGAAAAATGTTCTTTTTTACCTCAGAATTTGACTTTATAACTCGCAATTGCGAGAAAAAGTCAGAATTGTTTATATCACGCAATTCTGAATTTATAACGCAAATGTGAGTTTATATCTCGCAATTCTAACCTTTTTAACCAAATCTTGCAATTTGGTCTTTATAACATTTACGTTATATTACATTATATCACAATTATGTAAACTCGCAATTGCCAGAATAAAACATTGAATTGTGAGATAAAAAGTTGCAATTACCTTTTTTATATTTTATTCAGTGGCAGAAACAAGCTTCCATAGTTTATTGACTTAACCATAAAATCAGTTTTTAATATGAGCTCTTATCAAACATTATGACAAATGTCAATATTCTTGAAAAATATATTTTAAATATTATTAGTCAAAGACAAAGCAGATGAACAACAAAGAAACCCATAACACGTAATATTAGTTTTTTTCGCACTTTCTGCAACCATAACTGTTTTGAGCCAGTTTTCGGCTCAAAAACCAAAGAACTTTATAAAAAAATATTTTCCAGGATAAAACTAGGCATAACATTATGACCGGTGAAGTGAATAACACTGGACTAACACTGTTTTTTCCAGGACAACAACTAGAATTTCCAGTAATATATTACTGAGATATATTAAATTTGTCATAAATTTTCCCGTAATTTAAGTGGGAACCCTGATTTAGGGTGCTTTCACACTTGGTCCTTTTCAGGGGTCTGAGCGCGGTTTGCGTGATTTTTGGCCCATATTACCCCTTTTCCACCAGAATGAACCAAGTGCTAGTTCAGAGCCAGTGCTAGTGCCAGTTCGGAGTTGGTTCGACTGACGAGCCTTCTACTGGTTTGCCTTTCCACATGCTAGAGAGCCACCACAGAACCAGGTCTTACATCACTGTATACGTCTCATCTTTCTCAGCAACTCTAGCGAGGCAGTGGGAAACACAAACACACCAGGCTTGTTTGAGATGCATCGGCGCTGCGCAGACCGATCAGCGCATGATATCAAAATACCGCATGAGCGATTCAAAAGCATAAGGAGTCGTATACTCTCGTTGTACTTTGATGTCATATGGCGATCGGTCTGCGCAGCACCGATGCATCTCGAACAAGCCTTCCATCAACAATGACGAACATTGTGTTACTATTGATGCACATGGCTTTACGATCCTACATCGGCATCAAAACACAGCGAATCCAAAGCGTTCGTGCAGCTCGCCGTAATTTGTATAGACGGAGATTACAATCGAGCAGCTATTAGCTCGAATAGCTGCCAATTCAAAAATGGCAGTCACAAGTTTGTGTTCGTCTTGTTGGTCTCGGTAACCCCACCCTTAGCCGCTGACGCAAGCGGTTCTTACTTCTAGACCAGCAATGATTTGGTGCTACTTAAGAACCACTTTTCCTGGTTCAGAGCTGGTGCTTTGGGTGTGGAAAGACAAAGAACCGATTTGAAACTAGGCTCTGGCTCCGAACCAGCACCAGCACTGCCTTGGTGGAAAAGGGGTATATGTGAACACTTCAAACGATCTCAGACCCCTTTAAAGCGAACCGAACCGAGACCATCTCGGGAGGTACAGTTCAATCTCATTTTATGGTACGGTTCGCTAAAAACACGCAATCTGAACACAAACCGCTCTGGGCTTACTTGATTTTTCTGTTCGCATGTTTAAAGTTTAAAATGGTGTTACACACACCTAAAGCGCATGCACAGAAGCCAGCTGTCACAGCACGTGTAATAAACGGAATCTTTAACGTCTTATTGCATTTATTTTAAAATGTCAAAAACACACAAGTTTCACATAAACGTGGTTTTGTCTTAAGTATGGAGTACATCATACAGTGAAAAATATGCAGTTTTATTTTTTCATGTGATTATTCCATTTCTTACTTAAATGCTGCTTTTAGGCATATCTACCTGGAAAATTAAAGCAGTTTATTTAATTTGCATTTTTCTTTTATTATTTTATTGGTTATTTTTTGTATGCCTTCTGCAATAAAATAAACATGATTCAAGGAAAACAATTCGAAATAAATGTTATTTATAAAGGTGGATGTGTGATATAGCTAGTGCAAGAATATGTAGTATTGCAAAAAAAAATATATATTTTTTGTGTAGAAAGATAAACAACTTAATTCAACAGCATTTGCAGCAATGTCATTTAAAAAAAATCTTTACAAACAAATATTTTGGTTACTGAGGCACAAACAATGCAAATGAATGAGATCAAATGTTGAAGGCCATAGGGTCAGCCATCAAACACTGAACTGGACTAGATCCAAAAAGCAACAGTATGAACACAAAGGGGTCTGAGACCATACTCCTACTAAAGTGGACCAAAAAAGGATCCGAGTCCTCTTTTAGGTACAGGGACAGTGTGAACGTGAAGAGAACTGGGTCCTTTTTCACTCGGTTCACCTCTTGGTCCACTTAAAGGAGTCTGAGTTAGTTTCTTTTAAAGAGGACCCAAGTGTAAAAACACCCTTAGTAAATGTTTTAGGATATGACAGGAGCTCAGCAGCTGAGTTACAGAAAAACTACCCAGCACTGGGTAAAAATTATATATAACCCAATAAAATGACCCAGCAGGCTGAACCCAGCATTTGGGTTAAAAAAAATAACCCAGCATTTAGATAAAATTCTGATGCTTTTTGTAACTCTTTATAACAGTATACTTACATGAAATGCATATAGATATCAGTCGTCACTCTATATTTGCCAATAATATGATATTAAAATGCTTAGTTATGATCATAGTTTATGATCAAAGCTCAGTCGTTTTAAAACATATAATGCAATGATGATTGACAGATGAACAAATAAAACTTCCTCAAAAGCCTGATGATCATATTTGATACTCGTGATTTATGGATAATCAAACCTGTGTTCATCTTGAAATATTACTAACAATAATCAAAGTTATCCTTCCGTTTACTTGATAAAAATCAAGATTTCACAGCAAAAAGAAACGTGGACCACGAGCTAAAGGTGGACGTTTGTACAATTATAGTAATTATAAAAGTCTAAACTCTCAATCAGATGACAGAAGGTGTGTAGTAGATTGTGTGCAACATCAAGTTGATCATTTAGAGGCATGTAGACTTGACATTTAACATCACATGACCTTCTAATGCATCCGCAGGAACGTGTACAAGGACTACCGTCAGCTGGAGTTGGCCTGTGAGAGTCAGGAGGACGTGGACGGGTGGAAGGCGTCGTTCCTGCGTGCCGGCGTTTACCCTGAGCGTGTGGTGGTGTGTGCTCCTCCTTACTTCATCTATACAGATGTGTTCATAAAAATGCACCTCAAAACGCTTTTCTCTTTCTCTCACGCTGCTTCCGGTTGCATCGCACTAGGAGAAGGAAAAGGTACAAGCTTTCAGCCTTTTCTGTATGTTTTGCATTGGTGTTTTCCATTTGTCCCAGAGCTTTTTCTGTGTCTGTAGAGCGACGCCGGTGAAGAGAACGGGTCGGACGGTTTCATGCACTCCATAGACCCTCAGCTGGAGCGGCAGGTGGAGACCATCCGAAACCTGGTGGACTCCTACATGGGCATCGTCAACAAGACCGTACGGGACCTGATGCCCAAGACCATCATGCATCTGATGATTAACAACGTAAGCTCATGATGTTGATTCATGAAATAGGATAATCCTTAACAACCCTATAAAGCCTACTGTATTATATTTGATACGTGAATTTCTAAGGCCCTGTTTTTTTAGAGATGCACCGATCGACCGGCCGGGAATCGGCCAATTTTCCGCATGAACGGCCCAGATCGGTGACCGGCCGGTCAGTCTTACGTCTTATCGATTTCGAGCCGTTTTTTGTTGTTTTGTTTGCGTCAATAATGGCAATAACGGTTTCATTTCCCACACACACACACTGAAGCACGCGTGACGCTCGTGGTGTTACTATGACGACAAACTTCTGATCTCCAGAGCCGCACTGAGAGTCACTTTATGAGCATTTTACCGTTTAATTTGAGGAAAAACTGTCATATCATATACACACAGACACTCAAGATCTTCACAGCAACTAGCGCGGTGCGATTAATCGAAATCGTAATAAAATCGCGATGCAAGCATGCACGATTTCTAAACCGCAGAAAGCACCATTTTTCCACCCCCCGGCCGTGCTGTTTTCTTCTCCTTTCAAAAAGGTACCGGGAGCGTGTGCTCCCGTCCCGTCTGTACTTCCGCCTACGTCTGCCGTGACCTTTTCGACGTGATTGCGCAATCCATGGCACATCGCAGAGCAGTGCAAGATGAGCAATTTAGTTTAAAAATGTCGTTTTTTTTTTTTTTTTTTTAAATGACCAATCGTTTCGCTAGATAAGACCCTATTCCTCGGCTGGGATCGTGCAGAGCCTCTGAAGCCCTTCCATTGATTTGGACCTTCAACCGTTGGTTGCCATTGAAGTCCATTATGTGGAGAAAAATCCTGGAATGTTTTCCTCAAAAAACGTAATTTCTTTTCGACTGAAGAAAGACATAAACATGTTGGATGATATGGGGGTGAGTAAAATATCCGGAAATTTTCATTTTGAAGTGAACTAATCCTTTAAGAGATTTGTTTTCCTTGAGAAAATTTGCCATGTATCGTACCTGATATATATCCAAAATAATCGATATTGAATCGAAATCGGAATCGAACCGAATAGTGAAATAGTGGATATTGTGTCAATACCCAGCCCTACTAGATATATTTTACCCAGCCCTAGTTATTAACAACCCATGTAACTCCTTTGTGGATTCTCCTGATCTGCTCGTTCGTCTTCCTCCATGTTTCTTTGACAAATTGCATTGCTGCACGTAAGTTAACCACGGCCACTTATTTACATAATCGCGGTATACACAGAATAACAAAAACTGTTACGGTTGACATTTTATTCTGCGGTAACGATATATACCGTCATACCGCCCAGCCCTAATGTCAGGCTTTACGGGGTTAAAAGCATTCTCCGCAGATGATTCAAACCTGAAACACTAATAAACACTGATGTTAATATCCGCTCTCTCTCAGACGAAGGAGTTCATCAACGCGGAGCTGCTGGCTCAGCTGTACTCGTGTGGAGATCAGAACACTCTGATGGAGGAGTCGGCCGAACAGGCGCAGCGCCGCGACGAGATGCTGCGCATGTACCACGCTCTCAAAGAAGCGCTCCACATCATCGGTGACATCAGCACCACCACCGTCACCACAGCCCTGCCTCCACCCGTGGACGACTCCTGGCTCCAAGTGCAGCGCTCCAGCTCCGGAGGAAGGTATGCAAGGATGAACACGGATAAACTGATAAATTATGTCTTTATTGGGGAATGAAAGATTTGCCATCCACCTATTTTTATAAAAAATTTTAAAAAGCACTGGATGCTCATGAATTCTAAAAATGTGCATTAAAAACCGTATGCGCTCAATCGAGGCGGATATTTTTTTTATCTGATAAGAAGACCTGCACATAAACTATAATGGAAACATATTTACCGAGTAAATCTCTCAAGAAACTCGCGTGACTTTGCCTTAATTGTGATTGGATAACTGCGGACCAATGGCATCGCAGCATCTCAAATGTTGGTTTGGTGGCTCTGAGTCAAAGGGCCCTGTTTTAACAATCTGAGCGCATGGCACAGGTGCACTTAGGGCGTGTCCGAATCCACTTTTGCTAGTTTATGCACATGGTCCAAAAGGGTTGTCCCTAGTCTCTTAATGAGTCATGGGTGTGTTTTGGGCGTAACGTGCAATAAACCAATCAGAGTCTCATCTCGGCGAATCTCATTTGATTCCTTCGGACAGTTAACTCACGCACTGAATCGTTTCCAGTGGTTCCTCACTTCGAAATAGTAACAGGATAATTTATACGACAGAAAACAACAAGAGAGCCGGATGAACGGTCATTCAATCTATTTTAGGAAACAAAACATGCAAACGTCTTTTATCCTTTATCAGAAGTGGATATTTATCACGCATGCAGCTTTATTTTTTCCATTTTGATTTCTCAATTTCTCAATATTTCTCTGAAAGGTCTCCGGCCACCAGCCCGACCCCTCAGAGACGGGCCCCTCCTCCAGGGCCTCCGGCACGCCCAGGTTCTCGTGGTTCGGCCCCGGTGCCCCCCGCTGCCGGTGGACCACCTGTTCCCTCTCGCCCGGGAGCCTCTCCGGACCCCTTCGGCGGGCCCCCGCCTCAGGTCCCATCCCGGCCTAACCGCGCACCGCCCGGCGTGCCCAGGTGAGACTGATGCAGGATAAACGCTATAACTCTGGCTGTACAAATTGCCGATGAAATGATATATTTGTGCAGGAAAACAATACCAAAGCACCCAGATTGTTAAAGCTGCAGTGTGTAATTTCTGCAGCACTAGCGCCACCTAGTGGAAATCTGTTTGTTTTAAATGGTCAGTCTATATGTTTGTCCGACCAATTCCAGCTACGTCTACATGAATCCAGATACATTTGAAAACGGCTTTTGTGTTTCATCCACACTGAAACTAATGCTAAATTTTTTACTGCGTGCGTAAAATGTAATAAAAGTTCACTGAGATGATACCATACATAAACTTTATAATTAAAATATCTCACTACTTGAGCTGCACGATTCTGAATAGACAACTAAACAAAACAACATTTACTGGAAAAAATGTTAATTGCTGCAGTCTAATTTAAAAAAATTTATCTGAATGAATTATTTAAAAAAAAATCAGTTTGAGTGAATTATTCAATGACTCACTCGTTTCATGACTGGATGAATCAGCGTTTTTTGACCGAATCTTTTGAATGAATGATTCAATGAAAAACATTTTTAACAGTCACTTGTTGCCACCTACTGGTGTAACAATGTAATTGATACAATCTTTATTTGAAGCACCAAGTTACTTTCAAAAGGTGATTTTTATTTTGACCCGAAACTCTTTTAAATGAAAATAAATTAATATAAACTCATAGGAGTGTTCCAAGACCTTAGGACTTTTGTCGCACTTGACCCACAAATAATACACAACAATTTGACTGCATTCGAGGAGTTTTGTGGTTGAAATTTAAAAAAAGCAACAAATCCTTCTCTCGCGGGTCAATTTGACCCCCTTAGGAATGTGAGGAATGCTTCAGTACACATAGAAAAACCTAAAAATGCTCAAAATTCAAACTAAAACTTTACCAAAAGATGATTGTGTAATGTCTCCATGTGTACCCGAATGCATTCTGAAGAGAGACTGACTTTAGGACCCAGCGGAACAGCTCATCCGCTCCGTATTGAGCTATAAGAGTTATGAAATATCATGCTATATTATTATTTTTCCACAAGAGGTCGTAAGAGACACCCAATGCGAGATATTCTGAGCTGAATTAAAGAATTTTGAATTTAAGTTGAAAGAATGTGCTTAAATTATTATTTACTGATAAAATCTAGTAATTAAAAAAGGTAAATAAAATTTAAAAAAATCTCTCCCCAAAAAAATTGCATAAAAAAATATTATCAAAATGAAATGAAATAAGCTTTCTGGACAAAAAAAAAGGAGTATAATTTTAGGGCTTCGGGTCATTTTGACCCGCGAGGGAAGGATTAATAGACACAGGCGAATCGTTGTCACTTAGGAACGAGATTGCGATCTTTTAACGATTAATCGTGCAGTTCTACTCACTACTTACTCGTCTTCAAATAGCTCCATTCTCGCAGGACAAAAACGCAGTCTCAGTGTGAACAAAAGGCCAAAGCGTAGAGAAAACGATGCCCAAAATTATACTTAATTTTATTTTGTACAGAAAGCTTATTTAATTTCATTTTGATAATATTTTTTCTATTTTTTTATTTTATTTACCTTTAAATGACTAGATTATCAATAAATAAATAATAATTCAACTTAAATTCAAAATAACTCAATTTCATGCATAACCCTTTTAAATTCAGCTCAGAATCTCTCACATTGGGTGTCTCTGCCGACCTCTTGTGGAAAAATAATAATATAGCATGATATTTCATAACACTAGATGGTCAAAACGTAGAGAAAACGATGCTTTTTCAAATGTATCCAGATTACTGTAGACGTAGCCGTCTAATGGAGCAGAAATGACAACATAAAACACTGTACATGAAACATGCTCAGAAAAGACTAACCTTCTGCAGCCTAAACTGAACATCCGTTTGCTCTCAGCCGCGGAATGTGAGACTGTAGCCGGTGGAATAAGTGCAGTGGTGTGGGTGAGTTAACCGGTCACCACCAGCGTTCAAACGATAAGCAGCCGCAGTCTCACCATCACTGAACTCATTATGGTTATCAAAGTGCCATCAAATCATATTTAGATGTCCACAGTCTGCCGTCCTGCTTCTAGCTCTTATTATCGTTCAAACGTTACAGATTTAGGGCTGGGTGATGTATCAAATATTCACAGTGATGTTGCTGGTGATGTAACATTTTTAATGTGCTTTCTTATTGGTCAAAGATTGTGTTTCAGGATCGTGACTCGTACGTAAAGCTGATAAGTTCAATTCATTTCTGTGAATCAGCTCAAATGGTCTGAATATGAATAGTGAGACATTTTTTATACATTTAAAATGCACATATATAAATACACTAGAATTCAAAAGTTTGGGGTCGGGAAGATTTTTTTAAATGTTTCTGAAGGAAGTCTCTTCTGCTCACCAAAGCTGATATACAATAAAAACAGTAATATTGTGAAATGTTATCTTTTAAAATAGCTGTTTTCTATGTGCATATATAAAATGTCATTTATTCCTGTGATGTCTAAAGTGCTGATTTGCTGCTCATTTCTATGTTCCTATTTTTGTGGAAACTGTGATACATTTTTTTATTCCCATGATTCTTTGAATAACAGCATTTATTTGACATTAAAATATTTTCTAACATTATAAAGGAATGATGAATTAATGTATGAGTTTTTTAACCCTCATCCGTCCCTCGCAGGTCAAAATTACCCGAGGCCCTAAAATTATACTTTTCCAGAAAGCTTATTTCATTTAATTTTGATAATATTTTTTCTATTTTTTAAAGCTTTTTTTTTTGGAGATTTTCCCTTTTATTATTTTGTTTACCCTTAAATTACTAGATTTTATTAATAAATAAATAATAATTTTCAACTTAAATTCAAAATAACTTTAATTCAGCTCACATTGGGTGTCTTTGCTGACCTCTTGTGGGAAAATAATGATATTTCATAACTCCCACCACTAGTGGTCGACCATTTTTGGTTAAGTTTTAGCATTTTTAGTTTGAATTGAGCATTTTTAGGTTTTTCTATGTGTACTGAAGCATTCCTCACATTCCTAAGGGGGTCAAATTGACCCGCGAGAGAAGGATGTGTTACTTTTTAAAATTTCAACCACAAAACCAGTCAATTTTTTGGTGTGCATTCATGGTTTGTGTGACAAAAGTCGTAAGGTCTTGGACCACTCAATTTAAAAAAAAAAAGAAAAAAAAGAATTGGGGGTCAAAATGACCCTTGGGAAGATTGAGGTTAAACAAACAAAAATCTTACCATCCCCAAACTTTTCGAGTGGTAGTTTATATGCAAGTGGATGACAAAGTTTTTGTAAGTATTTTAAATCTTTCCTAAAATGGTTTTGTTTGTTTGAAATGACGGTTCCTCAAAATATCAATCAAAAGGCTCATAAATATCAGGCTTTTTAATGCTTTCACTACTATATCACCCAGCACTAACAGTCAGCATCTCATCTATGAATGTGTCACTGAATGGACGTCTCGATCACAGCTCACACACCGCAGACAGACGCTTCACTAACCGTCCAGAGGAAGGTCATGAGGGATTGTTCTGTTCTCTATCTTCTGTTTGTTTTTCTGTGTCCATTGCTGAAGTTTGTCCTCCGTTGCGTGTGATTTGAATCGTTCTAACACAAATGCTTGCTTCCTGACAGCAACACACGCACACACACACACACACCTTTCATTCTGACCCTAATTAAATACTTAAAGTAATGCTGAAGTCCCTAATAAATGATTTGCACGCTGAACTGCAAAACCTCTGACCGAGAGCGTCTCCAAAATCCAAACATCCATGCATTTTCTGATGCATTTAAATTCATAATTGGCTAACGAGCGAACGAGCTCAGCGTGGAGGTTTTGGACGTCAGTCTCTGGTTAGCTTGGATTGGAGAAGTCTTCATGTTTCTGTGTCTCCTCCATGTTAACTGTGTGTGTCTTGCACATCCTTCTCTTCCTCCTCCCCGTCGCTCTGGCTCAATCCCTACTGCTGATATTGATTATTTTTCACAGAATTACAATCAGTGACCAATGAGGACTAACGCTTCTGGTACGTCTGTGGTTCTCTCGCCATTCCCCATCCCTCCTGCATGGCCGACTGTCTCTGAGACCCTTCAACACGCACATACAACAACAAACACGCAGTCAAAAATAACTCGCTAATAAGCACCACTACTAAAGAAGCATTCAGACAGTCAGTGTTTGTGATCGACAATCGTTAGGATTCACGAAAATCTTCTTAAGAATGTTTATAAATCAAATATTTGTGCCCCTATTGTGCTTTTTCAAATATTCCCTTTCATCCGGTGTGTAATGTAAAAGATCTGCAAAGTTGAAAAGCTCAAAGTGCACGACAAACAAAGTTATTGTCTCCTAAAGAAAGAATCGATTCTGAAACGAGTCGTCAGCAATTCCAGTCTCACTTCCTGTAACTAATTTGCATAACGCCAGCCCATTGGCTGCCGGTGAACAGTGTCTGCTTTGCCCCGCCCTCAAACACTGTAGTTGTCGTTGAGACTGGAAGAGTTTGTTTTGTGTTGTTCATGTCGAGACGCTGTTTTCTGCGCTGTGAATTCAATTTGATGGTAATGGCCGTTTCATTTCCGACACGCGCTGTAACGCTGCATTCACACAGGGCGTCGACGCTTGATGGAGGGCGTGTCTGAAGCTGGAGCTGACAACAGCCAATCACATTACTTTTCCGGTGTTGCATAAACACAATTGGCTAGCATCTGCACTAGGGTATTTGGATAGGCGATCTGATTGGCTGACGCCTGTGTTGGCGCTTGAAAAGTTGAAAATATTTCAAATTCTGCTGCGAGCAACGCCAGTGACGCGACGCAACGGAACCCACAATTCATTTCGGCAACGCATGACGTCACCCACTCAAAGTAAACGAGGAGCATAAACGCCAACACCCCGTATGAATGCGCCGTAAGTGGTCGACCAATAACAACAAACTGGGCCGTCTGACCAATCAGAGCAGAGCAGGCTCTCGGAAAGGAGGAGTTTAGAGAGACTGAATTTTCAAACAAACCGTTTTCAGACTCTTTGAGAAATGAGGTGATGTGTATGGAAGCTTGTTTCCACCACAGAATAAAAATTTAAATTAAATTAAAAATTAATTGTGACTTTTTATCTCGCAATTCAGACTTTTTTTCTCTCACAATTGCGTGATATAAACCTGCAAGTCAGTCTTTTTTTCCGTCAGAATTTGACTTTTCAGAGTTGTGAGATATAAACCTGCAATCGCGGGAAAAAAGTCAATACTAAGGAAAAAAATATTTTTATGCCACGCAATTGTCGGGCTGGGTATCGAGTTCGATACTTTTTAGGTACCAACTGATTTGCCTCGATACTATCGAGTATCGTAAAAGGTCTCGTCGTTTGATACCAAATTTTCTAAGGGGTTAATCTGATTTGGTTTGGCACGATTGGCTGTGGTGGAAAAAAACATTAGTTTACAGCGGTTACGCCCTGGGACGCGGCTCGCACGTGAAGCTGTAGTGTGTAATTATGGCTCCGCATTATGGCTCCGACACGGCCAATTGGAAATTAAACATTTCGTTAGGCACTTTATTTCCACTTTTAGAACATTTTCTTAATTTTTATTGAAAGTAAATGCCTTTCCGATGTGTTATGTGATTGGAAAAGGGAGAAGAGGGAGCTCGGAAAAAGGCGGATTCGAACCCAGGTCGATCGCGTCAAAACCTAGATCTTTAAGCCTTACGCTTTACTGATTGCGCCACTGAAAACTTTGAATTTTTATGTTGTTTGGCCCAACCAGGCATTGTTAGGCGGAGCTAGTGCGAATAGCACTTGCCAACAAGGCATGCTATTTGCACTTGGTGTAAATAGACACTCCGAAATTAAAAACAGGTCTCTATTTGTTACTATATACTCTATTTGTCACGCGTTTACGTTTACATTTGATGCTTTTATCCAAAGCAATTCATAGACTGATATGAATCAAGATATAATCTTGCATAATCATGACCGAACATTGTGCACATCCCTAGTGGTCGTATTATGTATTATTTGAAGCTATTGTTTAAGGTTAAACATTCTTAAGAAGAAGTATCTTTAGAAATACTAAATGTTTCGTGAATCCGGCCTCGTATAGACAGGAGCAGATGCAATAATGGACAGGTAACCAAAGTCAAACCGCCTCTCGAACTCTTTAGAGAGTGCGTATAAATAGGTGCTACCGCTTTTTTGCAGATCACATGCACACGTCTTCCTCTCTGTGAAGGACAGGCGGACAGAATCTCTGAGATGCTGCTCATTCCCTCAGGATACGAGATAGCAGACCAAACTCTTAGGATCTACCTTTCCAGTAGCCAATCAAATCCTTCTCCAGCTTTGACATATTTGCATCTCGTCTGCTGATTGGTGATTTCCGGCCTCAGATCAGATTCTGTAATGTGCAAACCTCACGTCAGTTCTCTGAATGTGTGCATTTTATTTTTATTTTTACTGTATTTAATCAAGATCTGAGAAGCCTTTCCTTCTGCACTTCTTGTATTTTGATTTTACCATCATTATTTATGATCCCTCTCACTAAAAAAAAAACACTACAAACAACCACTCAAACGCTACACACGTGACCTTTAGGGTGAAACTAAACAGTGGGGTCAAAGGTCAAGTGTTGTTTGTCTCTTCACGACATCTCATTGTGTCATGGCGTGATCGCTGAATGCTGTAAAATGTTTTAAAACTTACTAAGGATTAATCTATATTTCATTTATACAAATAAATGTCTGCTTGAAAAAAATTAATGTTGTATGGAAGTTATAAAGAATGCATACATCATTAATTAAAAAGAAGACCATGTTCTTGTTTGTTAATGATAAGTGGTTTTATTTAATTTTAAGATGTAATGTCACAGCAGTTAAATCTGTCTGTATTGCATGTTCAAACCTTAATATCATTCATATTAACAGGTTAATAGAAATAATAATATAGTTATATCAGTGTTCATTTTGATTTCATTTGAATCATAATCATTTTGACTAAAATATTTAGTTTTAATCATATTTTAGTCAGCTGAATTGTTTAGTCTAGTTTTAGTCGAATAAATATCATAAGATTTTAAAATATAAAATTTAAATCTAATGGGTTTAGTTAAATTGTAATTCATCAGTTAAGCATTTCTCTAAAATGTCCAAACTCATTATATACTACTGGAGAAAACCTCATTAATTTCCTTAATTTGTTTAATGTCAAAAATGCTATTTAGCTTTTTTTTTTTTAAACAAACCCATGAGATTAAATATCATTAATGATGAAGCTTTCAATAATTTATTGTATTATACTATTACAAATTTAAAAAAAAAAAAGAAAAGAAAATTATTTTGACAGTGTCACTGACTGAATGTTTTCTGTGTGAGAGTGTGTGTGTGTGTGTGTGTGTGTGTTACTCATCCATCTTCTCTCTGTGTTCCCATGGCAGCCGACGACCCCCGGCATCACCTACTCGACCCAACCGACCCACAGACTCCTCCCTCTTAGACTATTAGCCCCTCCCACACCCGTGACCGACAGCGAGGACCGACACGCCAACCCCGCCAGAACTCCTCCCCTTCCTGTTCCTCATCATCACACACACTAAAATACACACAACACAGTTCACTTGGACAGCACAACAACTCTACAACCCTCTGTCACAAGTTTAAGTTCTCATTTTGTGTAGGTCACAGATCTCAAACTCAAATGTGTGTTTGTTAGGCCAGGGGTTTTCAATCTTTTAGATGCAAGGCTAAAGTATAAAGATCCAATTTATACGGTGTATGTAATTCATATGTACTATTTATTAAATGTATTTATTTTATTAAATTTATTTAGTTTAATTTTATTTCTTATTATTTATTTAACACATTTTACACTAACACTCCCTAGTTGGGTAAGTTACTCTTAAAACGTAATTAATTAATAGTTACAAATAGTGTAATTAGGTTACTGTACCAATTACTCGCTCTAAAAAAATATCGGATTACTTATTACTTTCTAAATCCCATGCAATACAAGGATATACATGGCTCTTTTAATTCTTTCAAATAAACCAAATAAAATTCAATTATTCTTTATCTAACCAACGTATTTAATAAAAATGATGTGAAATTAAATGGTTAAATCCACTGTTTTATATAGAATTGTTCTATAGTCTATACAGTATTTAATGCAGTTACATCAGAAGTAACTGTAATTTTTAATTAAGTAATCCATTACTTTACTTTTTAAAGTGAAGATTAATTACTGCGTTAGGCTAACAGATAATATACAACATTGAAGACCAAACCAAAATTCAGAAAAGGAAACTTTTGGCATTTTTTGGGCAGAAGTTTAAAAACCCAAGTTTACGAAAATGTAGATCTAGAACGCAATGTTTTATAAACTCGAACTCTTTGACAGATGGTTGATGAGTTTATCCTAAAGAATAAGCTCGACAGGAAATGTTTTGGGTTTGACAAATGCATTTCTCTCACTTTATTTTACTTTCTGCCATCTTTACGCTTCTTTTGGTTTCCTGCCCGGTCAGCAGACGCTTGATTTCCCACTGTATATGGGATGCATTATCTCTCCAAAGTGTGTTCTGGAGTCTCATGATAACTGCATCTCCTGGAATGTGCTTGTGTGCGTTTGTATTTCTGTACATTACTTTTGGCTTTTTTTTTGTTTTTGTTTCGTATGTGTGTCGGGCTGCAGTGGTCCCTGAGCTCACGGGCCAGAAGACGACACCAAACTCCCCGAAGGGTAATAAACTTTCCCATAGTTCCACAGTTATTCCACACAAGTCTTTCCCTGTCTGCTTTATGAGCTGAGAAAATTGTTTACATGTTGAACCTTAAAACAAACATTAAGTCACTAAGTTTTGCAACACTTTATAATAACTCGCAATAATATTAAGTCATCATTTTCATAGTAATTAACATACATTTCAGTACAAAACATGAAAATATATACGGTGGCCATAAACATATTTGGACACTTAAGTCACAGTTAAATGTCTGAATGTCATTACATTACAGGACGTGGATCCAAATACAGGAGATAATCCAGACATGGGGAAAACAGAAACTAAAACAAACAAACACGCATACAACACACACAAATAAAAAACTCAAGGGAACAAGGAACAGGTGTGAGTGATTAGTTGCTAAAGAGACAAACTAGAGTAACCATAGCGACAAAAGTCAAACGGAACTAAACCAGGAATTGAAAACACGTAAACAATAACAATAACAACAAAACTATACTTCAAAAATAAGTCTGAAACATCATGGACATTTATTTATGAGGGAACGAAACTTAAAACGATGTAAATGCAACGATATAAAGACACATTTACAAACCCGGTGTTCATATGTAATATATTAAATATATTCTAAATCATTAAATATGACGTGGATGTTTATATTTATTTTAATCATTCATTAATTTATTTTAATGTTCCTGGGATTTATTTAATTACTTATTTTGTGTTGTTATTTATTTATTTTTTTTAACAAGGACTTGGTTAACCAGACAATTAACTAAACATTTTTCTATTATAGCCTACACACGTGCAGGTAATTAAAGCTAGAACTAAATTATGAAACTGACCTGAGATCAGTCAAACTGTTTTATTTGAAAGCACCCGTATGGAAGATATTCCCCGATAGTAAACGCTGCACATCTCTTACAAGTACAAGAAAAGTGCCAAGGCTACTATAATCATTGAACACTTTGTTAGCACGGCGGCAGAGAATAAACCAAAATCTTGATATCTTACCTGTCGTCGGTACAACTGGGATGCTGAAGCTCCAACATTTCTCCTCATTATTTGACAGTTAACCAAGTCTAAAGTTGAAAACACACGTATGTTTGTGTGGGCACCATCGTGGATTTTATTTTAAAAATAAAAATTTCAGTCAGAAGTCTTATTTTCACCATAAAAGTAAAACAAAAGTCCTCTGAGGGGATTTTAACAGAACCGTTTGGCGCCATTTTCCTATTTGAATGAATAACGCGGAGTGATACGAGACGCGGGAAAGTAGTACCCGGTAAAGCGGTTTAACGGACCAGCGCTAGTATATTATATTGATTACAACACATTTATCAATGTTTAGTGTTGTAGGTTACAGTTAAAAATGTAATGGAATAATAATAATAAAAAAACAACTGATGAGCGCTGATTATTCGGGCATATTTGACCGCTGAACTGCGCGATTGATTTAAGTATTCCAGAAAACCGTGCATTTAAATTACAAAATGTTTTCAAGCAAAACAAAGCATTTTTGACAACAACAACAAAAAAAGTTAGTACAATGTGAAATTCTAAAAAGAAAAATAGTTCTAGCGTTGAACGTGTAGATCATGCTGATAGTTAATGTGGAAGAAAAACAGTGTTAAAATGTAGTAAATAAGTAATAAAAACGAAAAAATAATAAATTATTTATTAATTTGATGTATTTATTATTTAATAACGAAAAAATACCATTGCTATAGCTTGCAAATCATATTTTAATACAACATTTTGGTCATGTGACCATATAAATAAGCGTTCGATTGATTTTTGAATGACATTTAGACATTTTTAGGTGTGACAAACACTTTGTGTGGCCACTATATGTACTTGAATATACATGAATGATCTGTAAACCGTTATGCAACATTCAAATGTTTATGAATGAAAGTTTATAGGTATATATTGTGAACAGTACACTTCTATACAGTAAGGAGGGAACGTGGGGTTTGTCTTCTCTGCGTGTGGACTCTGAGGACACTTTCTAGGGTTTATTTGTTTCAATTCTAACTGTCTTTTCCCCTTTTTCTGCTTTCATGGTTTAGCTGGTCAAACAAGAGCAGCCCCGACGGTCCCTTTCTCTCCACGTGACCCTTAGCACCCTCCTCTTTTCTGCTTTCTTCTCCGTTTTCCCCCCACATTGAGTAAAAACAACCCCAAAACCCACCAGCACAGCCATGAAGACGAGCAAAAACAACAAGACAAGATGTTTCCTGCACCCTCGTCTGGTTGAGCGTTTGAGAAACGAGTTCATCTCTTCAAGGCGGCGGCCTTTCCTGGAACAAATCATTCAAATGACCTCCTCATGTAGTAGAAATCAGTATTTTTGTCTCATTTTCAAGATGTTTTGGTACCAGAAAACCAGACAAAAGCACTAATTAATAGTTTTTTGCAGTGCAACCGTTGTTGTGATGGTGTAAAGCTTTCAGGTACGAGGAGGACGCGTGTTCACCCTTCGTGATCGTGCACAGAAATCATTCGTTCACTTAGTGAAATCTGAACATTTAGTGGGGCTGGATTCAATACGAGAGTGCAATATAATCGGCGGCGGCCGTATCTACATGCATGTCATTAAAAACATCCCAGACAACAACAGTGTCGGCCCAAATCCATCTATGTTGATGTCTGGGTTAATAGTGCAGTTTTAGGGTGAACAGACGTTGAATCATTTCATAAAGAAGTCACGACTGTAATGCTAAAGACTGGCGAGTGTCTCTATAAGGACTCATAACATCCGTCATGTCGGGAAGGTTTTCCACACACAGACTGTTTGGAATTGAATACTTGCCGTCCAGTGTATACTGCTTACTATTTTTAACAAATAGCATGTGAAAGTGCACTATTCAATGCTAAACAGTACGCAACAATGTGCGCATACATACTATATACTGCAGAAATACTAACTAGTATGATGCTCTAAACATATCCACATATGATTCACGGTGCTGTAAAATATTTTTTGCAATTTTAATCAACCCACAAAGTAACGGAGTTTCTCCTTGGCTAAAAATGTGATTTTGTTGGGACATTATATGGCACGAAAAACATTTAAAGCAACTTTAATGGTGTTCTTTTTCTGTGTGTGGATAAACTGTCCCAATATATGAGCTGTGCATTGAAATTCTGAACATTTATTTAAAGTCTGTCTGTAATTTTAGTGTTCATTATGAAAGCTGCTGGTCTATGCATAGAAATCATTAGTTTGTTCAGTTGAAAATGAGATAATATGAGCGCAACCTTCCACACCAGTGGACTGTATTTCGTAATTCTGTTGTATGTTGTAATAATAATAAGGATAATAAAGATAAAAAGCCCCTGTTGCTAATAGTTCACGTTGTGTGGCATGACCAGACCGTCTGTGCCGTATCAATTGTACGTTTCTGTTCAAACCCTCCCTGAATCCACTCCGAGTCTTAGTAAAACCCACTAATGAGAAAAGAATTACTGTTATTTAAGAGTTCAAATGTCTGTCATGGGCATACTGTATCTTGAGTGTGTCGCGTATCTTTGTGGTGCATTTATGCAAATTGTGACTAGTGTAGTCCACATGTATGATTATTGAATATTAAATTATTATGGATAAGTGATTTCTTTAAATTAAGCTTATGATCATGTGCAAAGTGAGAAATGGAGTGTCTAGAGGAATAAACCGGGCCTCTTTCTGCATTTGGACAGAAAGCTGTAACAACACTGAGTGTGTAACGTGTGAACGAATGAATGGATGTGTGAATGTGTGTAACGTGTCCTCTGCTCAGACCAGTTTGTCATCATTAAAGTTCAGTGTACCAAAAAGCTTTTGTGCTTTTTTTTCTTGTCTTCAGATCTGAATCCTAACCCTGCGGTGAAAATCAAGCGTTTAATGTTGTTTATATGTCTATGTGGCGTGCAGTGGACAGTCTCAAAAACACGGTTTGAAATCGCTCTGACGTCGCAAACATGTAGCCAATCACGTCACGTGTGGGCGTGGCTTTAGCATATCATTAACTATTCTCTGAAGCAGGGAGTCTCAAGAGAAGCAGGTTATTCCTGTATATTTTTCTGTTTATATGAAAAATTGGGTACATTTAGCAATATAGCGAGTGAAATATACATGTAAATGATGTATATTATGATGTACTATATGCCTTTCTCCACTGACGTTCTGTGATGTTCAAAGCGTTTCTAAGGATGCTGATGTTCAGAAGGCAGTGTCTGACTCTGAGATGGCGAACGGGAACATGCTAACATTAGCAACACATTATTAGCTGTTTGATAACGTAGTCAAGCCGAAGGCTAATCAGATTATTTACCGTTATGTGTCCGATGTTGTAAAGAGCGAGACCATTGCACAGCGTTTACTACAGTAACTTGAGTAAAGTTGAGCGATCTATTAAATCCTGTGAGTGAGTGGAGGCGGGGCTCATTTGCATATTCATGAATACTCACGTATACAAAACAAAGCAAGGGTGTCGAGTTACATTCAAGCTATTTTAAAGCATTAAAAAACTTTCACAGGAATTTTTTTTAAGTATGTCATTTTGGTGAACAAAGATGAGTTTTAAGGGACACAATTTTAAAATGTAAATTTAGAGAATTTGTTTTAGCATATTGAGTCAAATCTGAAACAAATATGATACTTTGGTAAATCATAATTATGACATGAAGCGTCAGTTGACAGAGTCATAATGGATAAAAAGACAATGACATGAAGTCGATAATGAGATCTCCAAATGTGACTGTCATAATTAAGAGATAAAAAGTCAAAATGATGGCATACTAAGTCATAACACACAAAAAAATACACAATTGTGTATGGGGCTGCATAGCCGCTGACCAGTCAGGGTGCCCATGCTGACCCCTGTCCACCGCCGAAAGCACCAACAGTGGCTCATGAGCATCAGAACTGGACCACGGAGCAATGGAAGAAGGTGGCCTGGTCTGAGGAATCACATGTTCTTTTACATCACGTGGATGGCCGGGTGTGTGTGCGCCGCTTACCTGGGGAACACATGGCACCAGGATGCACTATGGGAAGAAGGCAAGCCGGCGGAGGCAGTGTGATGCTTTGGGCAATGTTCTGCTGGGAAACCTTGGGTCCTGCCATCCATGGGGATGTTACTTTGACACGTACCACCTACCTAAGCATTGTTGAGACCATGTACAGCCTTTCATGGAAACGGTATTCCCTGGTGGCTGTGGCTCTTCCAGCAGGATAATGCTCCTGACACAAAGCACAAATGCTTCAGGAATGGTTTGAGGAGCACAACAACGAGTTTGAGGTGTTGACTTGGCCTCCAAATCTCAATCCAATCGAGCATCTGTGGGATGTGCTGAACAAACAAGTCCGAGCCATGGAGGCCCCACCTCGCAACTTACAGGACTTAAAGGAGCTGCTGCTAACATCTTGGTGCCGGATACCACAGCACACCTTCAGGGGTCTAGTGGAGTCCATGCCTCGACGGGTCAGCAAAAGGGGGACCAACACAATATTAGGAAGGTGCTCATAATGTTATGCCTGATCGGTGTATATATTTATATTTAAAAAAAAATCAACTGACAATTCATTGTAGTTGAATTTCAACTACAAAGTTCAAAGTCTTTTCAAACACTTTTTAGCTTCAAATCAAAGTTTGTAGTGCTCTGATTCACCTCGTAGCTGATTGCCTATGTGGTTTCTCATTGAGGTCATTGAAATAATATTGATTAAAATCATTTTATCAGTACATATCATGCACACAAACACTTGAAATCACTGCGTTGCATTAAAGCCACAGTATGTAATATTTTCGATGCTAGAGGTCTCTTATTGAAAACAGAGGCGTGCCTTGACTCCTTGATTCTTTATTCTGTCAGACGAGCGTTTCCGCTTCTTCCGCTCGTGTGTGTGGTAACGCAGCACTGTTTTATCATATTACACACATTTGAGTGTGTTAAAGTGATGTTATAATGCTACTCTGTGTGTTCGCTCGGCGCTACTATGAGACACTTGTTCACACTGCAGTGAGCGAGATCATATCAGGCATGGTAAAACATGGTACTCGCGCTAAATCAAGAACACCAGATCTAAACAATAAGACTAACTGTGTTGAGCTGGAGAACAATAATTAGTTTCTGTCCATGAATGATCCAAACAGTTGCTCACCTGTCTAATAAAACACATCATATATTAAAGCGGCTTTGGTGTTTCCATGGTTACTACAAAATAAAACCGGAGGGTAACGCGGATATGATGTCATTGATAGGCGACGCACGTTAAAATTGATGATGAATCTCTGGATTGAAACATTTGGGATAATGTACACAAGTCAACAAAATATAGAACACTGTTCTAGTGGTTGTAGGATATTTTAATCTAAAAATCTTACATATTGCGCCTTTTCAACCTCAAAAGTCTTATGAAAAGAGTGTGAAATCATATTTAATTCCCACATTAACGTCAGACACTAAACAGGTTTAGTTTTGCTCAATCAAGGTTTATTTAGGAGGAAAATCACCACAGAAGTATTTCTTCTGAAACATCTCATTATTCCTTCATTGTGTTCCATCAGTCGAAATTAAAACAGATTAGTGTGTAATTGATTATCCCAAATAAATAGAATTCTTCTTTAGTTCAGCCGTAGTATGAAACCACACGTCCTTCCTTCCCACAAGGCAAACGCAAGCATCCTTCTCCCTCCATGAATATACAGTATGATACAGTTACACTATTTACACATCTGTTACATCAACAAGCTCAGGGTGTGGCGTCTGCAAAATAATCCGCTTGATCGGAAAATATCTGATTAAAGCCCATGCCCCAAAATAATCACTGGAAAATATATTCATACACGAGGACGCAGATATAAATGCATAAGCTTGATGTTCACAGATGTGACTAATAAAAGTGCTTTAGGGTCAAATACCTTTCCAGTTTTAACCGGCTCACATTAGGTGAATATAGATATGCCAACACTTTCTATGAAGCCTGTGTGTAAATATAATGCATTCTACTTTTGTTTTTGTAAATACCTGTAAGCTTGATATGCACATACTTCTAAAGAGCTTAAAACAGGCGTATGCAACGCATTACACTCTTTAAAGGTGTAGCCATGAAAGGAACGTATTAAACTGCATTGCTTCATAGAAAGTGTCATCAAAAACACCATAACGCTCTTGAAAGTCTCTGATGGTGGAGGATGTTGTTTAGCGTTGATCACGTAAAAGGAGGAATTATTACAGCTCTCGTGAACTCATTCACTCAACATCGACGAACGCCACTCTGAACTCTCGGCTGACAGCGTCATGGAGTTCGCCGCAAACAATCTTCAACGTCACGCAGTCTGGGAAAAACAGTGTGTTCGTGGGGAAGAAATTATAATTACATCTTTGAACAAATCCCAATGATGGCCAACGAGAAAAGCAAAAATAACTTGCCGTCAGATGGTCATATTAGACGCCGCTGACTTGACTGATTACGTTACCTTCTCGATACTCTGCCCTACATGCGCACAAACATGATTCGTTCAGAAACACTTCATCTTCTTTAGTCCAGACCTGCTCTAATCATATCATCAATCTTACTGACATGAATCAGCAGGAAACTGCGCCTGTCTATTGCACTATATTTAGTGAACTAATGGGACAGATCGATCAGGGAAAGAGCAGCGAGAACTGATATTCTTATGGATTAACTGGTTTACACACAAACCAAAATGGAGAGCTTCGGAAGAATCAAATTTCTCTGTAGAAACCAGAGAAACAAACCCACGTGTGTCCATATCGCCAAAAAGATTCAGATTCGCCCCATCAGACAGACACACAAAGACGTGACGCACGCTTTCAGACCACCAGAATCTTGACCTCGTCGTGTTCGTCCGGCCGGTAGAAGAACGGGATGCAGGGGTTTTCTCCCAGGAAGGAAGCAGGTCTGGCCTGAGGATTCTGGATCTCCTGTAAGAGCTGCATGATCTGGCGGGCCGTGCCGTCTTCTCTGGGCCTCAGGGACGGGCCGGCCGTGGGGTCCGCTGCGGATCCGGGCCTCTCTGTACTCTGGGAGCGGGTCTCGGGGTCTGTGCTGGACTGGGCCGATGAAGACGCGTCCACCGCTGCGCTCATGTCCAGAACGGCTGTGGGAACAGGGAAGATTTTAGGCTTAAACTGACACCGAACTCATAAGATTAATAACTAAATATGCAAAAACTGTAGATTTGATCTGAGCTAGAATGACATCCTTGCAAAGCTTCAAAGAATTTGAGATGTGTTCCATTCATGATTCATGAACAAATCATTTTTTTAGTGACTCACTCAAAGGATTTGCAAAGCGTTTAAAGGGACAGGTCACCCTAAAATAAAAATAATTTATTATTTAATTAAGTCATCATAGAGCTGCTTTGAGACGATTTTAATCTATAAAGCCCTATAGAAATAAAGCTGACAACTGTTTTTCAGAAAACATGTTTGTTTGAACCATAAACAACATTTGATGCACTTTGTAACTTCAGAGGAAAACAGCATTATGGCTTCTTAAAGCTTTGACCAAAGCAATTCACATTTGTAAAAACCCCTGAATTTAGGATGATTATAATAAGACGCATAATCGAATAGCAAGTTACGACATGTTTACCAAGTCTATCAGAAGATCAGAGTTTTAAAAATCAACTTTAACACTTCATGCAACTCATTTAAAGCAACAGACGACAAACTGCAGCGCACACACAGAATAAACAGAACAATATCGTCAGCTGGTGTGAACGCTAGTATAGTTCGTTAAAGTTATCATCCTATAGATTTTCCAAGACTAGTTTTAAAATCAGCTTTATTTCTACAGCGCTTTATACAGTACAGATTGCTTAAGTGAGAAACATGAAAATAAGAGCGAATCAATGATGCAAATAGGGGTGTGCAATGACATTATCGAGTATGTCCCTCACTTTACACAAACACACATCTAGAGAGTGCATGCATACACTACGTGATGTAGTCTAGCAGGTTAGATTTTCACTGTGTGATTTACTGTATTAAAATGCATTTATAATCCCCTCAATATTCAAGATAAGCGGCAAAAATACCTCTGTATGTCTTTTTTAATATAGTTCACAAATATCACACAAAGAGTGCAGTTTTTTTCTCCAAATATCAGCATGATTACAAATGTGATGCTATTTTGAGGAACTGAAAACAAGTATTTTTAGTGTTCTTTAAAGGGTGTGTTCTGTATATGAGCCTATAGGTGGTGCACAACGCGCGTACACTCTGATTATTACACACACGGACGCGCAGCAGCACACACACATTTTTAAATATTAAAAATAAAAGGATTCCTCTCTGGAGAAGCGTTCAGTCTTTCCGCATGTAAATAGCGAATCCGCCATGGTGCGAGCGTAACTGGCTTTTAAAGGGAAAGGGAGATGAGACTCTGATTGGTTTATTGCACGTTACGCCCAAAACACACCCATGACTCATTAAGAGATGAGGGACAACCCTTTTGGACCATGCGCCTGGCGCGCCGACTATTTTTTCCGTCGTTAAACTAGCAAAAGTAGATACGGACGCCCTAAGTGCGCCTGCACCATGAGCATCAGACCATGCGCTCGGATCGTTAAAATAGGGCCAATGACTCACTCATTAACAGGTTTGCACAAAACGTTTGTGATATTTTCTAAATGTCGATAAAAAACTATTGCGCAATGACGCTGTTTCCATTAACCGATGTCATGCGACTAAAACTTATTTTTTTTCCTCTCGTGATAAGTCATTCCAAAATGATGCCACGTATGTTGGGTTTATGTATATCCCAGCCACCGCACTGGCCGTTATTATTAATGGAAGGAGACGTGCGTGTTATCCAAGCATTAATGGCAAGGAAAGCCCCTTGAGGAGCATCCACGTATGAGGTGTGTGTGTGCGTGTGTGTGTTTCTCCCTCAGATCTGCTTCAAGGTCTTCGTGATCATTTGTGGCATTTCTGTGTTTAGAATCCAGTATTCCTGTAATTCTATTGTCTTTTCTTTTCTGAGTTTAATAAAGAACTCTGTCTCGTCTTCTGTCCAAACATACCGTCATCTGTAAAGAATGATCGACTTTTACAGGTCACCTGGCGTACGTAAATTTCCAAATGTCCTTTTTCGAAATTGCCTGAAATACCACCTCACGCAAGCGTAAAAACTTTTTTGCGATATATGGGAGTTTTTGCGAAATTGACGCTTTTTCTATTGGCCGTATTTTCAATTCGCAATTTCAATTTGCGCAATTTGAAGGGTAATGGAAGCGCGGCTTGTTGCCACCTACTGCCGGTTTAATTTAACATTTAAAGTATCTTTTCATTTTTAATCAATATTCAATGTTTTATGTTTAAAACATCAGAACATTTTTAGTGCATGTGTAACAGCAGGTTAAAGTCATTCATGTCCCTCTGAGCTCTTTAAACCGTGTAAATGATCTAAATCCACTTCAGATGCAGCTTCTGTGTTTCCTCTGCTTTGCTGATAGTGATGTCTTTTGATTGGTAACAGCCCTATTGTGTCTTATTATTATAATTTAATTTATTGAGTAAATGTAATGTGACAAAAGATGATGTATACATTTAATTAGGTACAAAAAAAGGCTTTATAAATGGTAAAAATTAAAAATTATTGGAAAGATGAGTTCTGTCACACAAGCACACAGTATATGAAGAATATCAAAAACTTTAAGAATCAGCTGTCCACAGCAGTCCTAAACGCACTGTCATCAAAATGTCTAATGTCGTCGTTTTGTTTTGTTCTCATTTATTAACGAATCGGATCATCTAAACAAACTGAATCACACACGTGTGTGTATGAGTGTTAATGTGCCGTTATACCTGGACTGTCCACACTGTTGATGTCCATGTGTCCGTCAGCAGGATGGAGCTGGTCTCCTTCAGACGGCAGGAGGTCTGGGTTACTGACGGCGCTCATGTATCTGCTGTACCACTCGTTACGCTCCCCCACCAAACGCATTACCAGGTCCTGCAGCTCGGCTAACTTCACCTAAACAACACACAAACACACGCACGTCAACATCACGCCGCAGACGTCACACCATCACAGAGCTGCTCCTCGTACCTTCATCTCCTCCTTGTCTTTGGCCAGCATGTTGATGTATTGCTCCTTCTCGAAGTGTCTTTGTTTCATGATGGCTCTCTGGTTCTGATACAGTGCGATGTATTCTCCTACACGAATATAAAAAATAAAATAAAAAAATCACAAAAAACACATTTGTAAAGAGAAAATTCCTCCAATGCTGATAAACTCAAATGGTCAAACATAGGCAGATTGGTGTTTGGCTGGTTTGTTGAACTATTAAAAGTGTTTTTTCTTCTAGCACACATTCACAGAAATCACATTTCACAATAATTGCTGAAGCTTTACTGAGCTACACTTTATTGCCAAAAGTTTTGGGACCCCTGCCTTTACATGCACATGAACTTTAAATGGCATCCCATTCTTAATCCGTAGGGTTTAATATGGAGTTGGCCCACCCTTTGCAGCTATAACAGCTTCAACTCTTCTGGGAAGGCTTTTCACAAGGTTTAGGAGTGTGTTTATGGGAATTTCTGACCATTCTTCTAGAAGCGCATTTGTGAGGTCAGGCACTGATGTTGGACGAGAAGGCCTGGCTCGCAGTCTCCGCTCTAATTCATCCCAAAGGTGTTCTATCGGGATGAGGTCAGGACTCTGTGCAGGCCAGTCAAGTTCCTCCACACTAAACTCGCTCATCCATGTCTTTATGGACTGACGCTTTGTGCACTGGAGCGCAGTCATTTTGGGACAGGAAGGGACCATCCCCAAACTGTTCCCACAAAGTTGGGAGCATGAAATTGTCCAAAATGTCTTGGTATGCTGAAGCATTAAGAAGCATTCACTGGAACTAAGAGGCCAAGCCCAACCCCTGAAAAACAACCCCACCCCATAATCCCCCCTCCACCAAACTTTACACTTGGCACAATGCAGTCAGGCAAGTCCCGTTCCCCTGGCAACCGCCAAAACCCAGACTCGCCCATGGGATTGGCAGACAGAGAAGTGTGATTGGTCACTCCAGAGAACACGTCTCACTGCTCTAGAGTCCAGTGGCGGTGTGCTTTACCCCACTGCATCCCACGCTTTGCATTGCACTTGGTGATGTAAGGCTTGGATGAGCTGCTCGGCCATGGAAACCCATTCCATGAAGCTCTCTACACACTGTCCTTGAGCTCATCTGAAGGCCACAGAAGTTTGGAGGTCTGTAGCTATTGACTCTGCAGAAAGTTGGTTTCTTCTGCGCACTGTGACCCTCAGCATGCGCTGACCCGGCTCTGTGATTTTACGTGGCCTATCACTTCGTGGCTGAGTTGCTGCTGTTCCCAATTGCTTCCACTTTGTTATAATACCACTAACAGTTGAGCGTGGAATATTTAGTAGTGAGGAAATGTCAGGAATGGACTTATTGCACAGGTGGCAACCTATCACGGCACCACGCTTGAGTTCACTGAGCTCCTGAGAGCGACCCATTCTTTCACAAATGTTTGTAGAAGCGTCTGCATGCCTAGTGCTTGATTTATACACCTGTGGCCATGAAGTGATTGAACACCTGAACTCAGTGATTTGGAGGGGTGTCCTAATACTTTTGGCAATGTAGTGTATGTTAAAAATAAATTAAACTATGCATTTTGACACACAATATCAGATGTGCTGACAGTGTGTGTGCAGCAGCGTCTCACCGATGGTGTCGGTTTCTCCTGACAGCTGAATGCAGCGGTGCTCCAGCTCCTCCAATCGCTCCCTCAGATCCACCTTCTCCTGCATGAGCTTTGTGAAACGCTCCTGGAGTTTGTCCATGGCAACCCTCAGAGCCTCGTGCACCTCCACCGGAACCCCGTCAGCGCCACCTACACACACACACACACACACACACACACACAAATCAGCAGTGCAGCAAAAACAGAGCAACAGTAGTAGTAATCGTTAAATAGTAAAATTCTAGAAAAATGTGAAGCACCACGTTTTCAACATTATCAATATTATATATATCAATGCATCACATTAAATTGTTTATTGAAAGCAATGACATGATTGTCGGTTAAAAAAGATGCATTATGTTTACTAACGATTATAAATCAAATATAATTTTGTAAATTGCATAAACAATTATGAAGATAACGGCATCATGTATTTATGTATAGTTTAATACAAAGAGTTTAATCACACTGAGTACGAGTTATAAAAATAAATATTAAAGTCGAGATATGTTTTTAAAAACGTTTAACTTTAGACGCTATCTAAACATGTGGCTCTTGTGCGATCAAAGACTTCAGTCTAGCGAATGGAAAATAATCGCAAGCAGTGCAGAAAATGTGTTTTGTGTGAACGGCTTGGTTACCGTGTGAAATGATTTGAAATGTTTGAATGAGCAACGCAGCAGCGCCACAAGTAGTGGGTTCAACTAGTAAAGTAAACAAAAACATTAAAACGCAACAGGCTGCCTGACGCACACCTAAAATTCAGCCATTTTTGCATTTGAATGTGGATTTTTATTTTTGAGCACTGCACAAAAGTGTGTAGAAGTCCGGGGGATTTCAGTGCAGTGAATGTTTTTGGAGCTCATAATGAAGCCGCACCTGTCTCTGCACATGTGCTCTGATGATGATGATGATGAAGATGATGCTCCTGGCTCATGGCCGCCATCTGTTGCCGGGTGGTGTGATGAAGCCTCCTCTCCTCCTCGAACCGGCGGCTCATCTCATCTTTCTCATCCTCCAGACGGGACAGGGCGGAATGAATAAACTCCTCCTGCAACCATCAGACAAAAAGAGGAATTTAACATTTAATGAGGAGAAAATGTTGGGTGGACACTTGAATTTATGCTTCTGAACATGATTGGATCATGAAAAGTAAGCTATATTTTTTATTAATATGTTAAAATAATATTGCTATTAATAGTATTTATTAATATGAATGTTTAATATAATATATTTTATTTTTTTTGAGTTCAGATGCACACTGATGAATATGAAAGCTTGTTTCCTCCACAGAATAAAAAGTAAAAAAAAAAGACTTTATATCACTCAACTCCAAGAAAAGAAGTCAGAATTGTGAGATAAAAAGTCAAAATTATTTTTTAAATTTACTGCGTGACGGAAACAAGCTTCCATTGATGAATCATTCACAATAAGACCAGGAAGTCCATTTTGCCTGTAAATCTCCATATCCAATGTCACAGAAGTCCATTCAGTTGCTGCACATTTTAATGAACTCACCATTTCTTCTCTGCTCTCAAACTCTTCTGGAATGACAATATGTGATTTCTGGAAGCTCTCTTCGAGTGAGTGACTTTCCAACCCATCACCTTTAAACAGAAGCAGAGTAATAAATCAGTAAAGCCACTGTGGTAAAACAGGTCTTTCTGGGACACACGTCAGTGTAACGCGAGACTCACCCTCGTCTCTGTGTGACGTGTTCAGTACGGAGCTGTTCAGGAGCTCCTGCACCTCCGTTTTCAGCTCCTCATTGTCTCTGGCCAGCTGGTTTAGTTTCTCCTGCAGGGAAGCAGGATGGATTATTATCGAGCATTTAAAGTGCCAGGCTTAGAATAAGCTTAGAACGTTATCGTCTGCTTGTGTGGATGCTAATATAGTGATAGTTCTTGTCATGGCGTTTACCTGCGCCTCCTGCAGCTGCATGTGGCTCTGCTCCAGCTGCACTTTGCCCTGCACCTCGTCGTGCTGCAGTCGGTCCATCAGCTGCGCCTGCTGCAGGAACTGCTTGTGCAGATGCTCTCGCTCAGCCACTAGCTGCTGGTATCCGGCCGTGTACTGCTGCAGGTGGCTCAGGTACTGATCCCGCTGCTCCTGCACGGACGCCACCTCGTTCGACTTCTCCAGCAGCTGAGGAGATGAATGAATAATCAGGTTACGGTGGGCAAAAAGACAGCTGCGTACAAGTTCAAGTATCCCTAAACGTTTTTGTCAGCCGAACGCTTTAGGCGTAAAATATTTTCCCCTTGAGGTCAATATTTCAATAATTTAACAACACATTCGCATGTTCATGTCTTGTTTAATTATAGCGCCACCAAGTGGCGCAGTCCCACCACTTTTTTTTGTGTGTCCTCAGGGTGCCCCCATACATAAGCGTGTCAAATTTTGAAAATATCTCATTTCGTTTCGGAATTATAGACATTTGTACATGTAAAAAAAAAAAAAAAACACCTGACTTTGATTGCATTTTTTTGGCACTTACTATTAAAATTTTGACATTTGGCCTTAAGCATTTGGTCAAGCCACTAAGATTCTGATTTCCCTACGGTGGTTTCGTCTGGATCGTACTAACGGTTTCGAAGATATTCGCGAAAGTTGTTTAAACGCTAAATCACAATGTTGAACAAACCATAAGGCAAAACCTAACATGTTTGGCATCGTTGGACTCGGCAAGGATTCAGGAGTCTAACCATGTGACTCCTGTGAAAATAAGTCAACCAAATCCAAAGTTATAAGCATGTGAATATTTGATTTTTCCACTAGGTGGCGCTGGCTCGAAACTTCTCAGGCTCCTTCAGGGCATCGTGCCGATGACCCATACAGAGTTTCATAACAATACGCTAATGCGTTCATAAAAATACAGCATTTTACTACAACATTCAAAATGGCCGACGCCCAAAATGGCTGATATGGAAAAATCACATATTCATATCCTTTTCATATCTCCGGACCAGTAGGTGGCGCTGCGCCGAAACACAGCATGTAGCTTCAGGTCATGATGGTGATGAAATGTACCAAGTTTGGTCTGAATACGATAAAGCGTTGCGGAGAGCCTTGTGTCTATTTTCGCAAGCGCTACGTAAAATTAGTTTGCACATTTTTTGAAAACACTGAATCGAATCGACTTGAATTCCATAACTTTTTGTTGCCATTGTCTGAAGATGATCTGGTTCGTCATAGGGTTCAATCAGCAATCAGAGGAAAAAATATTTTGTTTCTTGCCCTTACGGTTTAAAAGTTATTAGCACAAACGTAAGTGCAAATTTGGACAGTTGGTGGCGCTAGAGGGATTGAGTTAGAGACTCCAAATTTGCTATGGCGACAGTTCAGACTGTCCTCTATCTGTGTGCCAAATTTCATAACTTTCCCACAAGCGGTTCAATGGGCTGCCATAGACTTCCAGAGCGGAAGAAGAAGAAGAAGAAACGGTAGAAAAATAAGAACGCCAACAGATACAATAAGTGCCGACGAACCTTTGGTTATGTGTATGAATAAAATAATTATAATAATACTTGTATTTATATTCACTACAAGTTACAAAGCTAATATTAAATTCCGTTTCGAATTTGAAATTACATTTATATTAAAAGTATTCAATTCTGCACTTTCAAACGTTCGAACATTTCAAATCCTCAAGCTTCTATTTTGGCAGATTACTGGTGAAATGCTGGAAACTTCCGTCTGCAAAAATGTTGGAAATTATGCATATGTGTAAATAGAGTAAAACTCACAAACATTGTGTCACCGAGACTCTGAAAACACCGGATCATGTGCTGCTCACGCGTGCCTTTGATTTGATATCTATATTGCGATACATTTTCTTTTTTAGGTTTTTAAGACTAGTGACTCAAGCCATGTTTTACCTTGGGATGCTCCGATATGAACATTTTGGCCGATACCAATAACCGTTATTTCAAATTTTTATATAATTTTTGAGAGTCTGATTACAAAAAACAAAAGTCTCACCATTAAAATCCATGTCCCAAGCACACAATTATGATGTTCTCATTATAATCTTATGCAGCCTATATGACTGCACATGAACTGTATTTTCCTTTTTTGAAGTGATTCCAATCAAGTGTCTCAGCTGAAGGAAATAATACATTATTTATCGGCTTTAATATATATTTCGGACAATTTTCTTATTGAGCCGATAACGATAAATTTAAAAATGAACATATATCGGCCGATATATCATGCATCCCTAGTTTTATCTACAATGTATCAATTATTACCATCAGAGAAACATTTAGGGTTCCATTATGTAAAAGCAACCGTTACAAAAAAAAACATTTGTACAGGTATCTATTAATATTTTAAGTAGTAAGATGTAGTAATAATGTATTCAGCATGGCTAAATGCGTTTTTAATGTCATGTCAATTGTTGTGTCTTATGGTTTGTTATGCAAGGTTGGTTGCATGTGCATGGTTATTGTAAAAGGACAATAAAGTATAACTCCAACATCATGCAAGCCCATTTATACACTGAATTCATTTAATGATTAGCCTTTCATCACCGTGGCATTTTCCTCTGAATGGACACAAACCTGTTCTTTAGCATTGTGCAGATCTTCCTGTAGCTGACCCATCTTACGCGCGATCTCCTTCTTGATGTGATGCTCGGACTGCAGAGCGCTCGTCAGCTCCATGTTCTCATTGGTCTGAAGGAGGAGAAAGGTCAGAGGTCATCATCACTCAGAAGTCACGTTCACAGTACGTCATCTTTCACTAGAGCTCACCAGCTTGACAAAACCGTTCTGAAACTCGGCCAGCTGGTCTTTGAGGTCTCGGTTCTGAGCCAGGGCTCTGCTGATGGTGGCCTTGTCGCTCTGGACGTCCTCCAGAATACGGAGTCGATCCTGAGCGTCCTCAGCGGCCCGTTCGGCCTCTCTCTCCAGCTCTTCCAGCCTCACTTCCTGTTCCTGCACCAGTCGGCTCAGCTGCTCGTTGTCCCGCACCTACAGGACACAAGAGAGCGCTCAGACACTTACGTAAGGAGTGTCTGCTAGGACTGAATGATGTAACAATGTATATGCCAAGGTTTTGCTGGTGGTAATCGCAATATTCACACAGTGATGCTTAATGATATACTTTTTGCGTGGCATTTTTCATGGACTAATATGTTTTGGTAAAAGTATTAAATGCTTTAAAGTTATTACAAAGCCAAAACATAAATATTGAGACTAATTGAATATAAAAAATCTTTGACTGTTTACACGTGCACCAATAATGAGATTATTTTCAATAATCAGAGTAAAGACTTGATTGCAGGGAGATGTTAACGTGACATGAGCAAACTCCCGTTTACATGCAATTTTCATTATTCTGATTATTTGCTATTATTTTTACCGCCATTATTCTCATACCCCAATGCACAGCATGAATGATGAACATACAGCAGGTGTTACTGTCCACTGTTTTAATCTACTAACATCAAATTCAAAACACATTTCTAAGGACATTTTAGATTTCGTGACTAGGGGCTCCATCATACACCCGGCGCCAGGTGCAAGACAAGTGTTTTTTGCTAGTTTCATCCTGACGCAGTTCTCATGTTCACGTCCAGCTCCTCGTTGTTTAAATATCAAATGCACTGGCGCATCTGTTCACCCATGGGCGTCTGGTCTAAACACCAGGAGTTCAGGAGCATTGCTATTTTGAGGAACTGAAAACGACTGCGCCATTGACCAACACACACCTGCTCTAAAGTCAATATGAGGGGTGTAACGGTACAGAAACGATACAGAAAGCAATCTTTAACAGTTGACAGTCGGCTTGTTTTACACATGGAACATACTTCAATCCGAGTTCCCACACGAACATTTGAAGTATTCAGTCCATTTTATCTTGAAATTCAAACGATAAATGCCGTTTTGACGCTCTTTAATGTGGCGTGACAGATCACCGTATAGGCGCGCCAGCACGCCGCGCATCTCTTCCTAGTGAAAGAATAAACGTGTTGAAGATACTTACTGAAACGTATCATATGTCGTGCAATCGCTCAATCAGTTTCAACGGTGGAAAGACATCAATAAAACAGCTTGAGAACAATGTCCTGTAGCATCACATTTACCTCAGAAGTCACTCAGTGTCCACAGCTTTTAGTTCACTAGAGAAATCAACTCTTTCACTAAATATATGCATTATATTAGCCTATATATTCATTATATTCTACTGAACCCGTTACTGATGTCTGGATTATTTAATGTGTGTTTAAATGAATCTGTCAAGAAAATGACAGCCACTGTGTATAAATGAATATATTCCAACGAATTGGGAGTAAAAATAATTTTATAAATATTTAGAAGTTAATGCAAAAACTGCCTAATGTGAAGTTTACATGTTTGCATACAATGTTATTTGAGTGTTGATTATATCTAAAAATAAATAGCAACTGAATTTAGGCTCTTTTTTTTTATTTATATACATTATGTATTTATAGTTTACACTTTACAGCATTAGCAGAGATCATTTTTATATCTTTAAGAAACTTTTAGTTATAATTGAATTAATTTAAGGACAGACACAATTTGTTCAGTAAACCTCTGTTTAATACAAAAGTTATATTTAGTTGTTTTCTGACTTCAAACTGCGACTTCAAAACCGAGGAACGTACCGAACGTCAGTTTTGTGTACCGTTACACCCCTAGTCAATAGTGCAGTATTTTTTGTGTTATTTAAAGGGTGTGTTAGTAATATGAGCCTATAGGCAACACGCAAACACTCTGATTATTACACACACAGGGACGCGCAGCAGCACACACATTCAAATATAAAAAATAAAAGGATTACAATGTAAAAGATTATTATTGTGTACATAAAGATAAAAATGCCTGCATGTCATAATGGATAGTCATTGCACGTATCAGAATTACCTATTTGCAGTAACGACAATTGAAATTGGCTATTTATTTGACCAATTGTGGCAATACACACATGTATTTAAACTGACTCGTCAGGTTGAGGGTGTTTATATTACGTCATGTAAATAGCGAATCCGCCATGGTGTGAGCACAACTGGCTTTTAAAGGGAAAGGGAGATAAGTTACGCCCAAAACACACCCATGACTCATTAGGAGACTAGGCACAACCCTTTTGGACCATGCGCCTGGCACGCAGACCATTTATCCCGTCGTTAAACTAGCAAAAGTGGATTTGGACATGGCCTAAAGTGCACTTGTGCGGTGCGCTTCAGACCACGTGCTCAGATCGTTAAAATAGGGCCCTATATGTCTTCATTTCGATGTTTTCAGCCATCAATATATATTGCATTATATTTACAGTACTGGGCAAAAGTCTTAGGCACGTTGGTATTTTCACACGTAAAATGTTTTTAAGCCAGTTATTTATATCTTTTACTGTAGTGTGTCAGTAGGAAATATCAGTTTACATTTCCACACATTCATTTTGCAATTAATTGTAATAATCCAGTGAGATTTTTTTTTTTTATGCACAAGAAGTCTGACAGCAGCCGGTCTGATCTGATCTCACCATCATTGAGTCTGTCTGTGATTACATGAAGAAACAGAAAAAACTGAGACAGACTAAATCCAGAAGAACTGAGGCAACGTCTCCCTGTCACTACAGCAAAAGATATAAATAACTGGCTTAAACCCACTTTTTGTGTGTAAAAATACTAGCAAGCCTAAGACTGTATTGTATGTTGTGCAACATCGATGTCAACATGTTTTTTCAGCACCCCAAAAATTGGATGCCTTCTTTACCACCATGTTCACGAATCTGCGCATGAAAACGTCATCCGTGTTTGTCAAGCACATGCGCGTTTCAGTCAGAGTACACAAAATTGGAATATGGCATAAAACGTGCAAATAAAGCAGCGTTTCTTCCATCCCATGTGTTCAAGAGAACAAAACAGTCACTTAATGGTGAATTGGCTCAAAATATCAGTAATAAAACCTGCTGCAATCTGGCTCTTTTTTCCCTGTCGTCTCAGAGCGTCAGATGAAACACAATAAACGCGGTCATGTTTTATTGCGTTTGGGTGCTGGTGTTTGGGAACGCAATCATGTGAGACGCTTCTGGAGGGAATGAAACCAAATCATTCTGATCACAGACTTTGACTCGCATTTCAGAACCACCAAACCAACATTTAAGATGCTGCGACGCCATTGGTCCGCTGGTTAGTCCAGTTATCCAATCACAGCCTCTGCTGAGGCAAAGTTACCTGAGGGTTTTGAGGAATTATTCGGTAAATGCATTTCCATCATAGTTTATGCACGTTTTCTTATCGGATGAATAAATGTATCCGCCTCAATTGAACACACATTTTTGTATGCACATTTAGGCATTTCCATTCAGCGTTTTTTTATGCGATATCCCAAAATGTGCATAAAAATAGGTGGATGGAAACAGCTATTGTGAAGAATGAGGGGGCCTCGGAGTCAAAAAGGGTTTTGTTTAATGCATTTCAGAAATCTATTACTCTAAATATACTGCAATAAGAATTGCATGAGCTAGTATTTTCAAATGTAAGTGTATTGTGAACTTAAGACAAACGCTTGCTGAACACAGTAAATGCATGACACAAAGCATGCATCACATGGTCAACGCAGGTCACCTGTGCTTGGAACTGTAGACTGAGAGCGTCTCTCTCCTGCTGAAGGCTGCTGATGGTTTCCTGAAGGGCCAGTTCACTTTCTGAAGGGCCTGAGACCTGTGACACGGCCTGCGACTCCTGCTCTTTGCTCATCAGAGCTGTGGACACAAGACAAACCTGTCATGTTTCTGTCTGAAAGGTGAAAGGCTAGAAGTAGTATTTTTTGGCAACTGGGGGGAAAAGTAAGCGATTTAGGGTGCGTTTACACTTGTAGTTCAGTTCTCTTGGTCTGAACCAAAAAATAATATATTTAGTCCTGGTTTGCTTGGTGTTCACACTGTCGTTTTTAACAACGAACCTAAAGATACAAAGCAAAAAGACCTACTTTTATGACGTACATCCAAAGCAATGCTGTGTGCTGGGCTAAATGCGCTCGCTGTACAAATGATGCTATACAGGGCTCCAGACTAACATTTGTTCATTTAAAGTTAATTTAAGCATAAAATGACTATTGTTTTGCATTAATAAGTGCAGTTACTAATAATATTGCGTGTTTGTTTATTGGAAATTTAACAGTGAAGCACTGAGCTTGAATTGATATGCAGATGAAATTAACTTTTATTAACAACAGTAATGTGCAAAAATCTCATTTTTATAGGGTAAATGTAAATATTGTATTCTTATTAAATGTCCCATTGTTCTTCTCTAGTCTCACACTGAACTGACCGACAGCTTCAGTGATTATAAAAGGAGCTCTTTACTTGTTTTCTGTGTAATTCAGTCACAATTTGAAGAAAAGTTTTTGTTTTGCGAGACTTTGTGACTTCCTACTTTTCCATATATTAAGGAGTGGAAATGGCTAATAAATCAATAAGTGCTCCTCTGCCGACATCTACTGGTTATAGTGGCCATTTCATGTCGAAGTGTTAGTTTTGCTACATCTTTAAACTTTTAGTTTTACAGATCATCACATTAAAAATAACACTAAAATTGGATAATATATAGAAGTTTGAAGTGCTGGAAAAAGTGTGAAGCCCTTGAAAAGTGCTTGAATTTCACTCAAAAGGTTGAACGAACCCTGAGATGAATAATGCAACCAAAAAAAATGACTATTTCTGCCACAATACCATGGTTACAGTTAGCTTTACTACATTAAATCTATGGTGAATGTTGGTGATTTGTGGACTGGAAAGCCTTCTATAACTTAATTCATGGCACAATGCTTCTCCTGGTTTCGACATCAGGGCTGTTTAATCTGATATCTGTTTATAACAGAATTCTGCGCCGAATTTGAACGGTTCCCTCTTGACGTTATTAATTTTGCGGCGAATTCAAACGCTTTCTCATTGGACCTCCCAGCGCTCTGTATTAACAGTGTTGCATGCTCGAGATCGTCCCGTGAGTAAACCTGTTCTAAGCTCGCTGTGCTGTCTTTTATTGCTGTGATGTGATAAACAGTCCGCGGTTAGTGCTAGTGCGGTTTAGTTACACTTTCGTTTTGTTTGATGTTTCTCATATGTAACAGAAATGGCAGCTCTTATCAGTTGGGCAACGTGGTGGAGGCACAAAATTTAGACGCACCGGCAGGAAAATAGGTCACGAAAGGTGCCCATTTGGTCGCAGTCTGGAGCCCTGGTGTATGGAGCTGACAACTCGTGAAGAGCTAAAATGTGTAAAGGAGTCAAAACATCGGCAGGAATGCCTCCGTCACACACACAAACGAAGATCTGCTGCGAGGAGACACGGTTCTGATGCCTGTACTGAACTGTGATGGGAAACGTCGCAAACACGTATGCTTGAGCATTCTGTCCTTTTTAGGGTCATATCTTGTGACATCATGTCCTGTTTTTGGTTCGTTTGCATGTATTTGGTCCGTGTTGCGTTCATATTTCATTCAAACCACACCAGAGTTTGTTTGGAAGCTGACCGAGACACGTCTTTTCAGCTGTCTTGGTCCACTTGTTTTGGTGCGCATCAGGGTTCGAATTGTTGCGTTCACACTTATTCAAATGATCCACACTAACAGAGCAACCGCACCAGGGCTCGTTTTAATCCAACCAAACATGCCAAGTGTGAACACACCCTTATTGTGTTGTGTCGTAGAGGGTGTGGATGTCATGTCTTGTACCTGCAGCGTTCTCTAGTTCTGTGATCTTCTCCTGCAGCTCGTGGATCTGAGCAGCAGTGCTGTCCCTCTCCTCTGACATCAGACGCACCTACACACACACACAGGGGAGGGTATGAACGTGTGTGTTAGGGCTGAATGACACATCGAAATAGTGACCCATCCCAAATTCTGCCATTTAATTAAATTAACATATGCACTGTGTGTCACTTATAATGTGCATTTGAGAACAAAACGCGTGGCAGCCATTTCACCAGATTTGTGATGAGAAGCACTTCTAGTTGTACTGTAAAATACACACACACCTGAGACAGGAGCTGTTCGGTTTTGTCTTTCCACACTCGTCCCTCCTCCTGAATCTGTGCAGCGTACTGATCTCTCTCCACCTGCAGCTGAGCGACCGACTCCATTAGCTGCACAGATACATGCACAGGAAATTCAGAATGAAAGAGGTAAAATACAGACACAAACAATTCCCAAAATACAATCCCTTCAGCGCACACACCTGAGCCGTGTGAGCCTCAAACTGGTGCTTTTCTTCCAGGAGGAGCTGAACCTGCTGGTGTTCTGATGGAGGACCCGACTGACTGGAGAACTGGAGGATTTATTTTAACAGACAGGAATTACTTTATGAGCTGTTGTTACATCATGTGCACAGTAAGGGTCAGATTTACTAACAGCGCAAACCCTTTTTTGGCATTAAAAAAACTACAACTACGGTCAGGATCTTCTAAAGACATGCAGTGAAAAATACGTGCTGAAAAGGCGTGGACAGGGTTATTTTTGCGGCTGACCTTATTGCATATGCATTTGTAAGAGTTTCCCTTTCAGACGCAAAATGTATGGGAGGAGAGTATTTAAATTAATCATGCAACGTAATTTACTAAGGTTTGTGTTCATCAATATACTGGTGTTTGTGCCGTTATTTACCGCCCAAAAAAAGCATGTCTTAACCTATTAAAGGCACAATATGTAAGATTTTAGGATTAAAATATCCAAAAACCACTAGAACAGTGTTATATATTTTGTTGACTTGTGTACTTACACTATCCCAAGTGTTTCCAAGAATGTTTAAATCCAGAGAAATAAGCCATTTTAACTAGGACACGGACCATGTCCATGTATCGCCCATCATACCTGCGTTACCCTCGATTTCCGGTGTTATTTAGTAGAAACCATAGAAACACCCAAGACGCTTTAATATATGATGTTTTTTAGACATGTGAGCAACATTGTTCTCCAGCTCAACACAGTTAGTCTTATTGTTTAAATCTGGTGTTCTTGATTTACCGCGAGTACCATGTTTTACCATGCCTGATATGATCTCGCTCACTGCAGTGTGAACAAGTGTCTCATAGTAGCGCCGAGCGAACGCACAGAGTAGCATTATAACATCACTTTAACACACTCAAATGTGTGTAATGATAAAACAGTGCTGCGTTACCACACACACGAGCGGAAGAAGCGGAAACGCTCGTCTGACAGAATAAAAGCTCCGCCCAATCAAGGAGTCAAGACACGCCTCTGTTTTGAATAAGAGACAAAAAATTACATATTGTGGCTTTAAGGTTGGGTCTCGTTTGAATTCTTATCGATTCTCAGTTTCGATTCCAATGAGGTAAAATAAAAAATAAGTCAAACATTTAGATAATCAAACATATTTATTCTGTCTTTTTGCAAAACATTTTGTTTCAGCTGAATAACATGAACAAATCAGCAGCTGATAGACCACTCAGGGGCCGTTTACACGACAGTTTTCTACTACTTTAGTTTTCAAACTTTTTATGTGTTTTTTGGCGTTCATTTACACGACAATGGCATTTTGGGGGCCTGAAAACGCACACTTTTGAAAACGATGCCGTTATTGTCTCTGTGCACACTACCAAAACACAAATTTGTAAAAACAGTGACGTCATGCGTATCACGTCTTCAGTCTATAGGCGCGTAGTTTCTTTACAAAGTAACATCGCCATCTACTGGCCTGGCAGCAGAATACAGCGATTTTAGTTGACTTCGCAGATCCGTGTGAACGGGGAATGTTGTCGCCTGTACACAAAACTACCAACTAGCCTAACTAATATAAATTTAAAACACTATTAACATTCAGTAATAAAATAAGAACAAATTAGCAATAGCACAAATAAATAAAACTAACAAAGATACAAATGAAATAAACGTTTTGTTTCAGGCCTAGTATGCAGGTACAGAAATTGAAATTTAATCCAATGTAAAACAGCACAGCATAGTCTTCACTTAATAAATAGTGTAGATAAATAAACATTTTTCAGTCGAGATCAGCGAGTGATCTTCTCTTTGACAGACGGCAGCTGGTATATTAGGCTGCTGTCACTTTAAGAGCGAATGCACGGATCCAATATACTGTTACACATGCGTTTTCTTTCTCAATTGTTTATGTTTACTTAAGACATGACCGCGGTGAAAGAGAACCTGCGCACGGTTTTCATAGCGCACACAGAAAGCCGCCTCTCAAAGATTGTGTGAATATTGAATTCTCTTTCGCATCTTGAATGGTTTAAAAATGTGCACACAGGAATCACGCAGAATCAACATTTTTATTTTATAACAAGTATCTGCAGAACTTTTTACTTTTATGGGACTGCCGTCTCATCTAGTAAATCTGGCCCTAAGCGTGTCCAGTGTTTTCTCACCTGCTGCAGCATGTCGTCGGCCATCTCCAGCCGCTTACGAAGCTCATCGACCTCCTGTTTCAAGGCATTGTTCTCATTCACTCTCAGCTTGAGCTGCTCAGAAAGCTCTGAGCTCTGCTGCCTGGACTCCTCACTCAAATTACTGACAGACACACAAGATATTCATTAAAAATCTCATATTCACAACCAGATTCACATGATATCTTCTGTTTCTATTTGCACTGCGACAATAATCTACCATTTCTGCCTCCTTCACAGCAGAACATCTTCTGTATAAACTTATTTGCACTGACTGGATCTCAAAGGGGTGGTTGATTGCCCCTTCTTACAAGATGTAAAATAAGTCTCTGATGTGTGTGTATGTGAAGTTTACGTCCAACTACCCCACAGAATTTTTTTTATAGCATGTTAAAATTCTCACGTGCCATTTTTGTGAGTCCCTTTAAATGCAAATGAGCTGCTGCTCACGGGGCGGAGCTTCAAGAGCTCGTGTTGGCAGCTCTGATTACCTCACGCAGACACGCAATGAAACGGTTCAGCCTTTTATGTTCAAACTGGAGTCGGACGATGATGGAGAAACTCAAGAAGAAGAGACAACATGTAGAACGAGACAGGGCGTTTCTGAAGGGTTAGTTGATGAATTTATGAGTTAACAACCTTCAGGTCCCTGATTAGCATATTCTGTCATGATAATCTCACCCCCTTTGTTGCGTATTCCCGGGGGCGGGGTTTATGTAAATTTCAGGGTTAGTGATGTCACTAACCAGGGAGGAAGCTTGTGTAGTCCCTACCAGCCGTTTGTTGTAGTCCTTAAAAAGTGATTTCCTTCAAAGAAAATATCTCTCTTTGCTTTGAACTTTGAGCGTCGTAACTTTGCAGATGTTGTTTATGCTCAAACAGCAACATTACACACTAACTAAAGTTTAAAAATTGAAATCATAATCAACCACCCCTTTAAATGCACTAATGCAATTATAAACATATTTATATGCACTGCTCTTTGCACTTCTGGTTAGATGCTTCTGTATTTTTTTGGCTTTGTACACAATGACAGTAAAGCTGGATCTAATCTTAAAACACACATTCATTCATATAACATCTGCTGCTAAATGAGGAGTACAGACTTACTTAAACCTGAGGACCTCCAATCGCAGACTGTCTCTCTCCTTTTCAAGCTCTTTATTATGCTGTAGAAACAAGGATTTGTGAAACTTAACCGTGTGTTTTAGGTCAAACAGCTGATAATGAAGATGAACAAATGATCTGTACCTTCTCAAACTGCTTCTGTTGTGTCGAGACTGAAGATAACGTTCTCTCTAACTCGGACACGCGGTGTTTACTGGCCTGCAGCCGCGAGCTCAGGTCTTCCGTCTCGGCTGATCACACACACACACACACACGGACTGGTAAGTGTAATAAAAGACCGACCTCAGTGTTCAATAAGGTCAATCAGTTCTAAAAAGAAACACAACGTGTGCTAATTGAAAGAACTCAACTTGACAAAAAGATTGAATCTAATATTTGCCAATAACTGTTTTTTTGTTGGCTGGTCATTTTTGACCCGGAACACCACAAGTGCAATAATCTCTGAAAGAAAGCACACACTTTTTCAAAATCTTTTTGGGAAGTCGTTACATCCTGTGTGAGCAAAGTCAGCAAGTATAAATATAACTGCACACTGGCTTAAAAGTTTAGGCTTGTTGCTGAAAAATGAACTTTTAAAGTGAGTGTGCAGTTATATTTTTACAGTGAGAATGTGAGAATGAATCTGACAGTGTATTATTTCACTCACACATACACACACACACACTCTCTCTCTCTCACACATTCTCTCTCTCTCACACACACAGACACTCTCACACAGACACACTCTCACACAGACACACTCTCACACAGACACACTCTCACACAGACACACTCTCACACAGACACTCACTCTCACACTCACTCTCACACTCACTCTCACACTCACTCTCACACTCACTCTCACACTCACTCTCACACTCACTCTCACACTCACTCTCACACTCACTCTCACACTCACTCTCACACTCACTCTCACACTCACTCTCACACTCACTCTCACACTCACTCTCACACTCACTCTCACACTCACTCTCACACTCACTCTCACACTCACTCTCACACTCACTCTCACACTCACTCTCACACTCACTCTCACACTCACTCTCACACTCACTCTCACACTCACTCTCACACTCACTCTCACACACACACTCTCACACACACACTCTCACACACACACTCTCACACACACACACGCACACACACACACTCTCACACGCACGCACGCACGCACGCACGCACGCACGCACGCACACACACACCTGTCTTCTGTCGTGCTGCCTGCTGTGTGTAAGACAGGGCCGTCTGTAGCTCTGATTTCTCAGACACCAGGATGCCGATGGTCTGAATGTGAACCTGAATGAGGAAATGCATCATTAAACACACAAACCTTCACGTTTGTATGACAGCACTGACTTTAACAGGGGTTTTCCTGCATTGAAAATATTTGTTGTAGATTGTATTTGTGCAACCAGCTAAAGTACCAAATATGTAAGACCTGATTGAAGAAAACATGGCTAAATATTGTGTCATGTTAGAGTCTTAGAGTAGTTTGATTCATTAGCGAATCAGACATGACTACAGCACAGTATAAAATCTGTTCACCTGTAGCTGTTCACGCATCGCTCCCTGCTCCTTACTGAATTTCTGCTCAAACACTTTACGCTCCTGAGGAGAAGAGATAGCACACAATAAGAGTCGTCGCACATTAACAAATGAATGAGAAATATAATAACACTGCTGGATGCTTACCTTCTGTAGTTGATCAGAAAGCTCCTGAGACTGCTTCGTCTGAAATATATGAAGTATATTTGTATGTGTATATGTGTGTATATGTGTGTATATATATATATATATATATATATATATATATATATATATATATATATATATATATATATATATATATATATATATATATATATATATATATATATATATATATTAAATTAATATAACAAAAATGCAAATATTACTATATATATACATACATACATACACACACACACACACAGGTCATTGTTAGTTCATGTCAGCTCAAGTCCAATAAATATTAACAGATATAACTTTTTAATTTTTTTATGTTTTATTAAATATTTAAATTAATATGAACTAAGATTAACAAATGTGCTAGAAGTATTTTTCATTGGTAGTTCATATTAACTAATGTATCATAATTGGAACATTATTGTAATATTTTATATAAATATAAATAATATACATAAATATAAATAATCTACATATATATATAAATATTATATATATTATATATATATATACACACACACACACACTAATAACATCAAATCTTCTCATGTAAAATCCAATCCCTTAAAGATTAAAAATAGAATAAAAAGATTTAAAGAGAATATAGTTTTCTATGTATTAATAGCAACCATTTAATTAAAGCAATAAGGCACTCAAGGCTGTGCTATAACATGAACAAAGTATATTCACAATACAGTATGACCTCTCTCATGTGAGTATCAAAACATGTTTACTAGGTCATGCATTCGTGTCTGAATAAATGCATCACATGCGTGTTTAATAATACGTTAGAAATTCACAAAGAATGCACTCTTGAATTATTTTTTTTTTAAGTGCATATTATGCGTGTGTCTCATTGTACTCCATTGTGCTGTGAATGCATCCTGGGTGAATGTCTTCTCAGGTATCATAGGATGTTCCGGACACACAGCCATGTATCATGCACACACTCTTACCAGTGTCTCGAGTTTGGACGTGAGCTGGGTGTTTGTTAGTGCGCTGGAGTCTAGGGCGGCTGCCAGCTCTTGGTTGCGAGTCTGACGTGTTGGCATGCACAGAGAGAGAGAGAGAGAGAGAGGACGAATGAAAGACTCAGAGAGCTGGACATGACAGGGCAAACAGGCGGTGATACACAAAGAATCGGTTATACGTGTAACTGAACATTGAGTGATGTGGATAAACAGGCATTCGCTCGTATTCTAGCAGGGAGACTTTAACATTTTACTCAAACGTGAGTTCTTAAAGTAGAAAGAAACGGGTTCTCTCTATTATAATTTAGACAAATTTCACGATTCGATTCACAAGCTTGCAATTCGATTCGATTCAATATCAATTATTTTGGATATACACTACCAGTCAAAAGTTTGGAAACTGGACTATTTTGATTGTTTTTGAAAGAAGTCTCTTATGCTCATCAAGGCTGCATTTATTTGATCAAAAATACAGCAAAAACAGTATTATTGTGAAATATTTCTTCTATTTGAATATATTTTAAAAAGCAAATTATTCCTGTGATCAAAGCTGAATTTATCATCATTACTCCAGTCTTCAGTGTCACATGATCCTTCACAAATCATGAGGATATGAGGATTTATGATTATTATCAGTGTTGAAAGCAGTTTTTCCAATTTTTTTCCAGGATTATTTAATGAATGGAAAGTTCAACAGAACAGCATTTATCTGAAATATTAAGCTTTTGCAACATTATAAATGTCTTTACTGTCACTTGATCAATTTAATGCATCCTTGCTGAATAATGTATTCATTTCTTTAAGTTCTTTCCCAAAAAAAAAATAATTCTTACCGACCCAAAACTTATGAACGGTAGTATATTGTTACAAAAGCTTTCCATTTCAGATCAATACTGCTCTTTTGAACTTTATATTCATCAAACAATCCTAAAAAAAATGCTTTCAACACTGATAATAATCATAAATCCTCATATTGAATGATTTCTGAAGGATCATGTGACACTGAAGACTGGAGTAATGATGATAAATTCAGCTTTGATCACAGGAATAAATTACACTTTACTATATATTCACATAGAAAACAGTTATTTTACATTTTAATAATATTTCACAATATTACAGCTTTTTTTTGCATTTTTAATAAAATAAATGCAGCCTTGATGAGCAGAAGAGACCCCCTTCAAAAACAATCAAAATAGTCCAGTTTCCAAACTTTTGACTGGTAGTGTATATCAGGTACAATACATGGCCAATTTTCTCAAGGAAAACTAATCTCTCGACTAATGCTGTGAACTATGGGAGTCAGTCGGTACTACACAGCCTAGGCTACCATAATATTGAACACAGCTGCTTTACACTGGAGTCATATTTCATTGTTTTACTGTATTTTTGATCAAATAAACGCAGCCTTGCTGAGCAGACGAGACTCTTTTAAACTTTTGAGTACGACTAATTAATAAACAAAGCCTCTTTCTGTCAAACAGCCTGTTTGTGAAGGTGAAACAGGATGTTTGTTCAGCGAGATCATGTGAGAACGCCAGCACTGCAATAACACACTAATTACACCAATTAACAAGTAGTGCACAGCAGAGAGAAGAGGGAAACGCTTCATTATTGCCAAGAAATTGTTCTTGATTTGGTCTGTTAAACCATGAAGGAATCAATCTGGGATATAATTGTGAAAATGATATCAAGTGACTGACGCCCTTATATAGACCAACGCTACAGACGTCAAGCTATTTTCATCGTAAGAACTTCAATACGATTATCCCCTGCTTGAGCGAGATTAGTGACCGTTTGGAGTGTTAATTCTAACAGTGCAGTTCTGCACAAAAAAAGATGTTTATGTTTTAAATGCCCCCTGAAATCAAGAAGTTTTTTAGCTTTTAGTATGACTATGTTAGCCTTAAGGTGAGGGATAAGCTGGCGTGTTCCAAAACGATGACAAAATTCGCATTTAGAAGATATAAGCGTTCAAAACTAACAGCCTCTCACTTCCGTTAAAATGGATCACAGATTTTGATGACATCATCTCCTGTCCAATCAAATGCTCTCTAGAATCTGAAGCCCCGCCCCCTACACTATAAATAAAGCTGCGGCTGAAATCGGTCAGCTGTTCACACATTTACTATTTCCTACATGGTGAAGGGCACATAGCGCACTATACATGCGATAGGAAACGATTCAGACTGTAAATATGCTTTGAGGCGAATTAAGTCACGTTAGTTTTCACGCGCAGCACACACACATAGTCTAGACCAGAGCCGTTGACTAGAGACACGAGAGCGCAGCGCGGATCATATGCGCGAGTCGGCGCATACAATAAAACATATCGGACCCATTTAATGCTGTATTTCAAAGCGATATGGAGGAGATTATGATGAAAAACGGTTTGAGATTAGGAGGAAACTGTGGCTTAACAAACAGAAAGGCTCTAGTCAAACCGTGGTATTAACGAAACGCTATTGGCTGTTTCATAAAAGGGGAGGAGCTGCTAACCGTTTCAGGGGAAATTACGTCAACACATTGCATAATGCCGCGCATTTCAAGGCACTTCAGTGGGCCTTTAAAAAAGCAGAGGTGAATTAATAGTAAAACGTATGGAATACCTCCAGCTCCTTCTCGCTGACTGTCGGTGGATCGCTGTCTCCGTTGATGTATGTTGTTGACTGCATTTCCCCCAAGATGGGAATAAAAACAATTAACATTTACACAACACAAAACAAATGAATCTTTGGGGATTCAATAATAACTCTCTCAAGGCATGTAAATGAACAAATATTGTTTGTTCATTTGGGAGGAACCACTGGAGTTTAGTTACATAAAAATATAAATCAATATAAAGAAAATAAAATTGCAAATGTTCCTTTGGTGCATGTTAATCTAAAAAACCTTTCAATAAAATGCAAATACTTCTGAAATGACTTTTCTGCTGATGTAACCAAGCAGGGCAGGAAAAATAACAACCCAATAACATCATAGCATCCCAACCCACCCAAACACAGACATTAAAGCAGACAGACGGGTGGCGTGACTCACGTCAGACAGGAGTCCATTGAGCTGCTGGGAAAGCTGTCTCAGGCTCTCTGTGGACGACAGCGGCCTGCAAACACAAACACGAGTCCAACTTTAAACAATAGACCCTTTAGATATGCTAACATGCATTAAAAACATATAGAATTAACAGCATTTCTGTGCAATCAGGTTATACACATAAATCTGAGGTATACATTTATTTATGTTGTTAAGCCGCCTTTCCACTGCACACGACATTCGCATACGATTGTCGCATTTCGTCCCCTAGCGGCAGTCGCACAGAACTTTGAAACAACCGTTACCCTCGGCTTTCACCATGGTAAAATTAATGATTTTAATGAAAGTAATGCATGTATGAATACATCCACACAAAACAAATGACCCTCAATACATCTAAAATAAAAACAACATAAATATCGATTTAATAATTATAAAGTAATTATTTATGCCATAATTATTAATTATTTCCGCATACACATTTGATCTCATTTTGATCTCAAAAGTAAAAAAAGGTTAAAAGTTTGGAAAGATTACTATTTGTAATGTTTTTGAAAGAAGTCTCTTATGCTCATCAAGGCTGCATTTATTTGATAAAAAATACAGAACAAAAAATAGTAATATTTTAAATATTATTAGAATTTAAAATAATGGTTTTCTATTTTAATATACTATAAACTGTAATTTTTTTCGAACCTGTGTTTTTTTTTTTTTTCAGGATTAATTGATTAATAAAAAGTTAAAAAGAACACATTTATTCAAAATAGAAATATTTTCTAACAATATAAATCACTTTTTAATCAATTTAACTGAAAAAAAATATTTTACACTATATTTTGCAATAATTCACATTATCTTTTAAAAAAAGAAAAACAAATGACTGACCCCAAACTTTTGAACGGTAGTGTGTTTAAAATAAATGCTGTTCTTTTTAATTTTTTATTCATCAAAGAATCCTGAAAAAAAAAACATTTTTGTTGTTTGAAATAAAATAAATCTTACCGTAAATAAAATAAAACTATTTTAGCTAGTTGCCAAGGCAACATTTCTCATTTTCATTTAGTTTAACTTTTTAACTAAAACTTAAATAAAAATGTATAAAAACTGTATAGACAAAAAAAACTAAAATTCAAATAGTTATTAAAAACTATATCTCTGTGTTGTGATTCCTCTCAGCGCTGCAGGTTTTCAAATGAATCCTTAAATTAATGTGAAAATATCTCCAGAATCAAAACGAAACGTTCTGATTGGCTGTGTTTGTGTTGTGCTGCGTTTTCGAAAAGAGACAACTGGAAACCTGCGTCAAGCTCATGACACGGTATAATGCCCATCTTGTTCTGAAATAAAGAGCAAATTCACCTTTTATCTTCCAGAGGATGTTCATCGCCATTTGCATCAGCTGTGTAATTCTGCTGGAAAACATATGAATGAAAAACACAAACTTGAGAGTCAAAACAGGATGTGACAACACAAGAAAACACCTGACAAAGCAATACACTGAATAAATGACATGAATGGATCAGGTTAAAAACATGAGCAAACATCTGAACGGTTAAAAGACACAAACGGACCATGGCTGTGTTTCAAAGCCTAGTGATCTGACAGCATAGATGGCATCAAACACCAGAGATGCTTTTGAAACGCAGCTTAGGTGACACATGAAGACACACAGACCTGCAGGACAGCGTTATCAGGGACACACTCAGTGTTAATAGCAGAAGCAGGGTTAGAGACGGGTGAGTCTCGCTCAGGATCAGCACTGGCCTCCTCCAGCTCCTGCGAGACCCGGTTCACCACATCCACTCGATCCTGACGCAATACAGCGACAAAGACGCATTAAACTCAGCTTTTATGCACGCTAGCTCACTCGCACTCACGCACGCAAACTCGCGCACACACTCGCACGCTCTCACGCACACTCGCTCGCACATTCGCTCGCGCTCGCTCGCTCTCTCGCACGCTCGCACTCATTTGCGCACTCGCTCTCTCGCACGCTCGCTCACTCGCGCATTTACTCACACACTTGCTCGCTCTCTCGCACACTCGCACTCGCTCGCGCTCACCCTCTCACTCACCCACTCACTCACCCACTCACCCACTCACTCACTCACCCACTCTCTCTCACACTCACTCACTCACCCACTCTCTCTCACACTCACTCACTCTCTCTCACACTCACTCTCTCTCTCTCACACTCAGGATCAGCACTGGCCTCCTCCAGCTCCTGCGAGACCCGGTTCACCACATCCACTCGATCCTGACGCCACA